>WBZZ01001386.1:0-40000 GCA_019918135.1 Paulinella micropora
TTCTAGCAAAGACATCCAGGTTTGGCTTGAATTCCTCTATGAACTTTATGATTGTAAGCATTAACCAAGTCTTGAATATAACTTACCCAGTCAAAATTACGATTGGTTTCAAATAAAAGATCTAACCACCTTCTAATACTTCTTATAACTCTATCAACTACAGCAAGTGCTCTGTGGTCTCCCACTTCAACCACATCGTGCTTAATTCCATTTTGAATAAAATATTCACGAGTAGCACCTTTATACTCTCCTCCGCTGTCGGTAGTAATTGACTTCGGTTTAAAGGTATAGACTTTAAAGCATAATAAACTTCTTGTGCGGTTTTATTTTTCAATGGTTTTATTATTAAAAATCGGCTATGACAATCAATCCAGACGAGCATCCAAGCATAGCCCTTATTGCCTTTTTTGTCTTTTATCTTTACTCATATCCGCCAAGTCTAAGAAAAAACTTTGGTCTAACGGCTTATCAACCATATTGTATTCCATATTTTCGGGTTTTTCTTTTGGTGGTGTATTTCAAGGGCTTCTTCTTCTTTTGTCCTTTTTATTTCTTCTCCAGTTGGTGTGTCCTCAAGTTGACCCTTATCTCTATCTCCGACATGTCGGAGATTTACTGGTTGGAGATATTCCGCATTCTGTGTATTAATAATTGTATGTTTATAGTCCATTTTATACAAAATACGAAAATATTTTTTATATATATAATGCCGACCGTAAAAGTCCTGAGAAAAGTGTTAGGTGAAGAAAAAAGGAGACGATGTCCAAAAATTAGCAAATTAAAAAAGGCTGAACTGCTTAAATTAATGGAACATTATGGAAAGATGATATCGGAAAAGAAAAAATTTAAGAAAACTACGAAACCACCGCCTAAGTTTAGACTAACAGAAAAAAAACAATCCGCTATTAAATCAACCAATGACATTGCATTAAGCGGAGATACAGAGAAAGAGATAGCAAAACTAAATGAAGATTTAATTGAGTATGATAATGATATTCGTGCTATCCGTTATGCGAAAGTAAGAAAGGGAACGAAGAAGGAAACTTTTGCAGAAATTGAAAAAATTAGAAATAGTTTTAGTAAAAGGCGAAATACCTTAATAGACAGAATTAAAGTGTTTGAAAAACAAGATGAAAGGTATTTAGAAGATATTAAATATCGTATGATTGATACAAGAAGAATTAACAATAAATTAAAAAGTTTGCTTAAAAATTACATGAAAGATAAATGGGATTAAAACTTGAGAAAACATTTTTCAACATCATTATTATTTTTTTCTTTCTTAGCACCTGAAGATTGATTACAAAACATTAACGGATATATTTGATTTTTTTCCTTTCCCTTTCTTAGGCTTGATTTCTTCTTCACTACTCTCACTTTCACTTTCTTCACTTTCATCAGGCTGGGGCTCGGGTTTCTTCTTCGCTCTCTTAGTCTCCGCCTTCGCTCTTTTAATTTTCATCTTAGCCATCTTTTCGGCAATGATATCAGTGAAGTCAACCTCATCCTCACTATCACTCTTCTCCTCTGGGCTATCGTTATCTTGCTCAGTAATAATATCCTTTGCCAAGTTCTTTTCTTCAATTTGTTTTATTCGTTCCTCCATATCTTCGTCTTCTTGCTTTACAGCATTTCTATATTGTGCTAATACATTTTTGGCATGCTCCATCTTTCGTTGTTTTGCTTTCGCTTTTATTCCTTCCACAGCACTACCCCAGTTCTTACGACTTGCTTCAGCGGACGGCATTCTATACTAAGATTAATATATTTTTAGTATTTACAAATTAATTATTTATTTGATATTTATCAACTTCACTCTCATTCGCTTTGCTCATTTACGTTTGTTGATAAACATCGTTTGCCATTAATTTTTTCTTAAAATTTTTTCCGATGTTTTAGAATAAGCGATAGTGCGACAGCACGAAGCGCAATTCTAAAATATCTATACAATGGGTAGTCAATATAAATCACTCTTAGGCCTTAATGAGTTGGCGGTTGATAGTCTAGACATAAAAAACTTAGACCTTACCAACACAAACATAGTGGGCTTATACACAGATAGGGTGCCAGAAGATGCTGACCCCGTAAATCTTTATTACACCGACGGACGATTTGATGCGAGGTTGGCTTTAAAATCAACGACGGACTTAAAAGAAGGCACTAATCTATACTATACTGATGGCAGGTTTGATGCGCGACTAACCACTAAATCAACCACTAACCTAGCCGAAGGCACCAATTTATATTATACTAATGCTAGGTTTGACACTCAATTAGCAACAAAGAGCACAACCAACTTAACCGAAGGAACTAACTTATACTACACCACAGCAAGGGCTAATACAGATTTTGACACAAGGATAGCAACTAAATCAATAGATGCTTTAAGTGATGTAATCATAACAGGCACACCCGCCGATAACCAACTACTCATTTATAGCACGGGGCAATGGAGAAACACAAACTCACCTTTTCTAAGATTGGATGGTCTCGCTATGATGTTTGGAGATTTAAATATGGGGGGTTTTAATGTAGCAAATGTCGGTAATGTTGATGGTGTTGATGTTTCGGCTCTTGATAGTTCTGTCGTTAAACTAACAGGAGACCAAACCATAACAGGAAACAAAACATTTACTACTTATGTGGGTGTAAAAGACTCAAATCCATCAAACACTGGCAAGTTATTCTTTAATTACAACAATAATATGGGCTCTATTATTCGTCGGAGGCAGGTGGAGCAACGGGCTATCCATTATCTTTTGTCGGCTCGTCTATACTTTTTGCTCCAACAACAGGGGGCGGAATGACATTGACAAATAATATATTAAATTTTAACAGCACAACAGCAATCAGCGGATTGCCCGCGCCATTCTATGACAATGATGCCTCAACGAAGGCTTACACCGATACGAAACTAGCAAAGGACGGCACAACGGCTATGACTGGCAGTTTAAATATGGGCGGTTTTGCGATTACAAATGTTGGTAATGTTGATGGTGTTGATGTTTCTACTCTTGATACTTCTGTCGTTAAACTAACAGGAGACCAAACTATAGCAGGAACCAAAACATTCAGCAACATAATAAATGCTAGTGCGGGTATTGATATGAAAAGCCAAAGCATAACAAATGTGAATTTGGTTGATGGTATTGATGTTTCTACTCTTGACACTTCGGTGGTTAAACTAACAGGAGACCAAACCATAGCAGGGAATAAAAAATTTACTTCAACTTTGGAAGTAAATGGTTCGTCCAACCCTACTACTTTTGACTGCATTGGCATAGCCTTTGATACAAAAATAGGAATGATTGCCGCACAAAAGACAGCAACAGCGACTTGGTATCCGGTACAAATAACGGGTTCGTATGTTGATTTATATGCGGGTGATAATGTAATCGCGACAGCAACGGGCACGACACTATCTTTAAACAATAGAAAAATTACAAATTTGGCCACACCAACAGCAACAACGGACGGAGCGACAAAAGGGTATGCGGATACATTAGACGGGCAAAATGTGAAACTAACAGGAAACCAAACCATAGCAGGAATTAAGACATATAGCAGTGGTGTTGAAATAACGGGAAATTCAATAAATGCTACAACAAAGGGCACATTTATCGTTTTCAATTCTACAAGTAATATCGGGTCAATTGCTAGTTTGGATATGAAAACTGCAACATATTACAACTTTGAAATTTCTGCCAAAAAAATAAGTTTCATTATTGACGGGGCGATAGTCGGTTGGGTAAATGCTTCGGGGCTAGATTGTAATAGTAGCAAAATAGCCAACCTTGGAACTCCGACATTATCAACGGACGGAGCAACAAAAGGATATGCGGACACATTGGACGGGCAAAATGTGAAACTAACAGGCGACCAAACAATAACAGGAATTAAAATATTTAATGGAAGTAGAAATGATGTAAGGGCACTGAATTTGTTAAGCCAAGCCGATTTTAATAATGTGGATATCATTAATGGCGGGAATATAACATATAATGGGGCACGTATATTAAACCAAAATGGAGGAGATATATTCTTTTCTCAGACAACGGGTGATTGGCAGTCTTTCTTATACACTTTAAATACTGCTACAAGCGGAACCGCGAACCAACGAGGTTATGTATTTACGAATGTAGCATCTGATGTAAAAGGGGCGGGACTTTATATTTCAAAACTTTTGGATAATAAAAGTGCTTCGTCAGACATTGTCCGTTTTAACAATGCTGGTGGTATGCGGTTTTATGGTGCCTTAGATATGAATTCAAACAACATAACAAATGGCGGAACAATAACTGGAACGACAATTACTTCAACTGCGGGTATATCAACAACAACAGCAACCGCGAGTGGATTAATAACGGCAAATGCGGGTATATCAACAACAACTGCAACCGCAAGCGGATTGATAACGGCAAATGCGGGAATTACATATACAGGCACACTAACATCAGCAACGAATACCAGTGGAGCGAAAATAGGAGTTCAGGGAGTAACAGACGGAACAAATGCAAAAGGAATATTGCTATGGGATACGACAAATACGAGTTGGGGAATTTATGCAGCATCTGGTGGAGCAAGCAAAAGTTTAGCAAATGGTACGGCAGTTTCAGGAAATGATTTTAGTTCGTATAGTTTTCGGTTTAGGGTTGCTAATGATTCTACAATGGGTTTTGTGTGGGAAAATTCAGCAGAGCAATTGTTAATGTCATTAAACGGGGCAAACGGGACTTTATGGACAAAAGGATTGATTACGGCAAATGCGGGAATTACATACACAAGCACACTAACAACGGCATCAGCATCAACTAATGGGGCTAAAATAGCAATTCAAGGACAAACAGACGGGACGAATGCGAGAGGAATATTTGTATGGGACATTGGAGATTCAAACTGGGGGATTTATATGAGCCAGTCTGGGGCGAGTAAATCATTAAGTGGAGGAACAGCACCAGCAGGAGGAGGTGGAGGATTAACTTCTTATTCTATTAGATTTAGAGTAAATGGTTCTTCAACGAGTGGTTTCATATGGGAGAATAATTCAAATACTGCTTTAATGTCATTAAGAGCAAGCGATGGACAATTATGGGTATTGTCTAATCCAATTCAATATCCAGACAGGAGAAAAAAAGAAGATATAAAGGAATGTTTAGGCTTAGATTTTATTAATAAGTTAAATCCAGTCTGCTATCGTATGATTGATGACAAAAAGAAATGTAGGACTGGCTTAATAGCACAAGAATTAGAAGACATACTAACAGAAATGGATATGCTAGATTTTGGCGGTTTTATAAAAGAAACAATTATGGTTCCCTGCCCAAAGCAAAAAGAGGAATACGAATTGAAAGGTGTGAGTGTTAAGCCAGAAGATGTTAAATGTATTGATAGTGGTGATGTTGGTTATGGTATAGGTTATTCTGAGTTTATCGCCCGTTAATTAAGGCCGTTCAACAATTATCGGAAAAAATAAATAATATAACTAATGATATAGCTGACTTAAAAAAACAATTAGCAGAAAACAATGCCACCTAGATTACACCCTCCACCTCCACTCATTGATATGGCGGATAATCTCGGACATGTCCGAGATATGGAACTAACACCAGAGTTGAAGAACCGCGTTTTGGATATTTCGTTGAAGACTGAGGAGAAAAAAATAGAGCATGAATTAGAGGATAACTGGTCGTGCTGTTGTATGAAAAATAGACCGACAGACAGCCGACTTATTAAATACTTATTTCAAATGGGTATCATTATATCCATCATCACCCTTTGTATCGTAAGGCTATCTGAAAAGAACTTACCTTGTGAGGTTGCTAATACTTATGTCGGTATTTTAACACTTTTGATTGGGATATGCCTTCCATCACCTTCTTCAAAGAAATGATATTTATCAACTTCACTCTCATTCGCTTCGCTCATTCTCGTTTGTTGATAAACATCGTCTCCCATTTTTATTTTTTTTGTCTGTTTACGATGTTTGAGAATAAACGGGAGTGCGACAGCACGAGAGTGAAATTCTCAAATATCAAAGAAATGAACACTCGTATAAGTGTATTTTATACCACATAGCATCCAATGTTGAATTTTCATGAAAATTCAACATATCGCACATTAAAGGCAGGGCTTCATCAAAACTGATACACCAATCTGACATGGGCTTATACACACATTTAAATTTAGTATCTATACCTTTTTGAATACAATAAACACAACTTATATTCTTTTTTTCACTTATCCGTGAGTAAAAGTCGCAGGCAGTCCGCGAAAATATTTTGATTATTAAAAAGTTTATCATCAGTAATATAACCATGACTGACTATAAATACCAAAAGATTATTTTTCTAAGCAATGATTTTGCTGGAGGAAGCAAAACATTTAATAAAAATATTCAAATGTCATTCACACCCACCAAAATGAATGTTAAGTTTATCCACTATATGAACGACCAGACAGAGACAAAAACCAGAATTCTTTACATGGATAGAATTGGAATTATTGGAACATTTGCGGACAGCACTACAGCAAACATTTCAAATCTCGGTTATAATTTGGGTGTCGTCGGATGGACGGACGGACAATATACATTTAAAGTCCTTGAAACCGACAGCGGAAATATTGACACAGGAAATTTAGCGGGAAGAATTGTTGTGTGTTTGGAATTCGTTGCGTAGCAACAATGTATGAATTTAGAAATTCATAACTATTTCTTGCTTAATAATATATACGATGCTTAAAATAAACAATGTCAAGGTGAAGCCAGTAAAACAAGAGGGTGATGGAAATAAAAAAGCCAAGGGCTATAAATTATTTAATGAGCCGTATGCCAACATATTTTTGCTTGCCCGTAAGAAGAGCGGGAAAACAACAGCACTATTTGAAATACTGAAACGGACAACAGACAGAAAAACCCGTATTGTTATTATCGCTTCAACAATCCACAAGGACTACATTTATAAAGCAATGGTTAAGCACTTTAAGAACAGAGGCAACCCGATGGCAATATATACCTTTCTTAAATCGGATGGTGTAAATGTCATTGATTACGAATTAGACAAATTGAACAGAGATAACGAAGAGCAAGAAGGAGAAGTAAAACAAGACAAAGAAGAAATAGAAAAACCACAATTTCTTTATTTTGGCAAAGAAGAAAAAAAGAAACAGAGCGCCACGGAGGCGAAAGAAAGGCTGAGTAAGTATATTTCTCCAGAGGTTGTTTTTGTTTTGGATGATTTAGGAAATGGATTAAGAGACAAGTCCGTAAGCGATTTGTTAAAAAAGAACAGACACTATAAATCAAAGGTGATTATGCCTAGTCAGTATCTGAACGACCTACGACCAGAAGCCATTAAGCAGTTAGATTATTTATTAATCTTTCCAGCCCAATCTCAGGACAAAATGGAACTCGTGTATAAACACTTAGACTTATCTTTTGATTTTGATTACTTTCTTCAAAAGTATCACGAAGCAACAAAGGAGAGATTTAATTTTCTTTATGTTTCAAGTGTTGATGATGAGTTAAGAAACAATTTTGCTTATCGTCTTAAGTAAAAAAATAAAATTCGTAATTAATTATTTTTCTGTATTATATATGCCAGTATCACCAGTGATAATTTCACAACCATCAGGATATAACATCGGATACAATCCATCAATGCCACAGAAGGGGGGAAAAAAGAAAACCAAGAAGAGCGGTCAAAAGGGAGGAAAGATTAACTGGGCTAAGGTCGGAAAAACTGCCTTGGCTGTTAATAAATTTCTTCGCGATAATAAGGTAATCTCTAGGACTGCGGGGGCATTGAGTAGTGTTGGGGTGCCTTACGCGGGTAGTGTTAGTGCTACTGCCGCAAAACTTGGGTATGGTAAGCAACGAGGAGGTGCTGTAAAGTTTCGCTGATAGTTATCAACTTCACTCTCATTCGCTTTGCTCATTCTCGTTTGTTGATAACCATCGTTCCAGATTAATTTTTTTAATAAAGAAAAATAGATGTCTATCTATACAATGGTCGCTAAGACTAAGAAGGCAAAGTCCGTCCACCACGAGTTTATAGAAATAAGAGCGGGAGGCCATATATTATCCAGAATGGTAAAAAATATTATCTTAATTTTGGTAAGAAAACAAATGATTTAAGCACATTACAAATTGTTAAACTTTTTATAAAATATATTAGCAAACCAAAGTCTCAAAGGGCTAGCCGCAAACCAAGAGAAAAAATAATCAAATCTGATTTCAATCGTCTTGAACACGAGAACCGAAACCAGATACAAAGCAACTTACAAAAGAAATATGATTTAATACATGACGAGGAAGAAAAGGAAAAGAAGAAAAGGGAGGATTTAGAAGAGGAGAAGAAGAGACTAGAAAGAAAAATCCAAGCCGATGCTAAGGAACTAAAAGAAACAATGGATAGGGAACATAAAAAACAACTTGCGGAGATTAAGGAAAGACAGGAAGAAAAATCTAGGGAACAGAAAAAGGAACAACGACTTATTCATGAACTACAGGCAGAACAACGACATAGACAGGGATTATTGACTGCTCCAGTTGCACAGCCTATTATAGCGAACCCTAATCCCCCTTCAACTACAAATAAACCAAAGAAAACCGCAACTACATCTTCCCCAAAAATAACTGATATAACTGACAAAGTAAATAAACAAGAAAAAGATTTGAAAGAAGAAAAAAGACGAAGAATTATTGATGAAATGTTCTCCGAGAAAACTAGAAAAAAACGTGTCAAAAAAATGAAAAATAATACAATAATAAATCACCTTAAAAAAGCAGGCATTAATATCCCTATAATAAAAAATAAAGGTTCAAACGACTACGCCACTAGTTTAAAGAGATGGTTATACACACAAAAAATCACTGAAAACATATTATCGGCAGAAGATGGATGGGATAAACTAGAACAATTTACAACAGAAATGATTGCTAAAAATGAAAGCAAAAAGAATGAAGAAAAAAAAACTCCTGTAAATAGCACTCTATCGCCAATAGACCCACCCCGTTTTGAAAATTCTCCAGATGCTAAACAACTTATATTAGAAATGACAAATCCACAACCAGCGGAGACACAACCGACAGATGTAGCACCACCCACGAGCACAAGTTCTGCGGAGCCGCAGCAACAACAGCAAGATGAGACACCAGAGCAACAGCAGGAGCAAGTCCCATTACAAGGTGAGGGGCGGGGATTAATGACTAATGAAATAGATGATATAATGAAAAAATATGGATGGTATCTCGGAGCAATAGCCAGTGATGAAATCTACAAGTTGAAGCCCGGAAGCAGAAAACGATACGGATTTATTATGAATTTAGATAATCACAAACAATCGGGGTCTCATTGGATTGCTATATGGGTAAGTCTGGATAAAGACAGGTCAGTGGAAGTGTATGACCCATTAGCACTTTACCAACCAACGGAAGACTTTCAACAACAAATGAAACGACTAATTGACAAAAGCCACCCCGATAGTTATTTATTAATGAAGGTTAATCAAGTAAAACAACAATCTGACACAACCGACACATGCGGATGGCACTCAATGAGGTTTTTAATGGAGCGAGCGAAAGGCAACCGCTTTAAATTTGCTAGTGGATACACAGACTTAAAGGAAGAAGAAGCGGAGAAATTAAAAGCACAGAATGGTTATGGGGATGGTGAGGGATTTAATACATTCATATAAAAAATTATTCGTATAATATACAATGGATTACAAAGGGGGCAGGTCGAGTGGTATCTATTACATAAATAGTAAAAACAGAATAACAGGCACAGATAGCGACTTTACACACGAAATAAACTTAAAATCACTGGACAATCCCACACATTGTAAAATACTTCATATCTATGTTCCAAAGTCGTATTACTCTGTGGCTTCGCCATATAATACTTTTACTCTTAGCGAAGACGGGTATGAGGCTTTAATTACGATACCTGAGGGAAACTACACAATGAACAATCTAAAAAATAAGTTGACGGAGGTGCTAACCGCAGACAGCCCCAATAATTATACTTATGTTGTATCCAGTAATAATACCAGCATAGAACCAGAAGATGGCAAATTAACATTCAGTGTTTCAAATAACGGAGGTATTCAACCGCGGTTTATATTTGATGCTGATACACGTATTCACGAAGTAATAGGGTTTGATAGAAATTCAACATATTTCTTCGCCAATGACTTCATTAAATCGCCAAATGTAATTATTCTAACTGGGGAAAAGACTTTGTATCTTCAATCGGACTTAGTTGGTGAAGGAGATAATCACGTGCTACAAGAAATATATACTGCCAACGAAATACCATTTGGTGCTGTTATATACGACGGAAGTGGGTCAGAGTATGGTAAGAAATTATCAACCAGTTCAAATAATGTATTTAGGTTTTATCTTACAGACGAAAACGATCAGGCTATAAATCTTAATGGTTTGGGAGTTGTTATGACTTTGTTGATTTACAGGGAAACGAATTATTTTAATTTATTTACATCCTTTTTCAATCTTTTGAAACAGAGATAAATAATTATTTTTGATTTAATTATTTTTTCTATAAATATATTCTTGTGAGTTAGCAAACAATCTAGATAGACAACTGCCTAAAAATCAAAAACAAAATGCCAACTCAACACGGAGGCGAATTAGACTTCAGCAAGACTGACTACATCAGTGCTTCTTATCGTTTGAATAAACTTGCTCCACGTGAGGGCTCTGGAACCTTTGAGGTCACCACTGCTGGTGGGCAAGAACGATCATTTGACCTTATCAGTCGCCCGTTCAATCTCGCCCGCTCTTATTTGAGCTTTACTTATACTCTTAGAACAGGTGGTGCTAACATTTATAGTAGAATTTTTATGGACTGCCTTTCATCCATTAGACAAATTCAACTTCAGACCCGTAGCGGTGTTTATCTGTGCGACCTTAACCATCTCGGGACGGTTACTAAAATGCTTTGGAAGCCCGAGATATCTTTGAAGGATTTCCTTGACCTTCCTAATCACGATATTGCTACTGGATACGGCTGTATGCTTCAAAAGTGTAATGCGAATGGATTGATTAATGTTAGTGCTGTTGAAGCTACTAGAACTAACTTTCGTGCGATGACAGATGTTGCTGATAACGTGGCGGCAAGAACTCTTGCTATGTTTGCTGAACCATCCATTAGTGCTCGTCGTCATAACGATACAGCATTAACTGACGGCACTGGCGCACTTTCGCCTGTAAATGTTAATTACAACGAAGCAAAGTATTTGGCAGGTGTTAATGGTGCTGCTGCTATCAATGTGAAAATTCCTTTGAGTATGCTTATTAATACTATTTTCGCACTTGATAAAACCATTATGTTTCCTGAGATTTTGACGATGCGGATTGTGTGGAGTGCTACTGACAGAGCTAGTTATACAGTGACTAATGGTGCGGCGACTGCTGCTAACACTGCGAATGTCGGCTCCGCGGGGACGGTTGTCAGTGCTGATGTTACTAATCTTGCTTTGTTTCTGGCTGTTGAAACTAATCCTGATGTCATTCAATCCATTCAGGCGAAGATTGCTAGCACTGAGGGTATGAGTTTTAACATTGATTATCCTTATGTTTATAAGAACTCAATTGGAGCATCCACAACCCAAAATATTATTATGCGATTTGACAGAGGTCATGGTCGCCGTTTGAAGAAGATTTATCACTCAGTTTTTAACAACGAAGAAAAAAAGAATACTGCTTATGACCACGATAACAGAGCACAGGCTAAGGTTGTAAATTTTTACACCACACTTGACGGAGCACGACAGCAGGAGTTTAATATTGATACCTCCCTAGAAGAAGACTATATGTATTTGAAATCAAAGATTGAGGGTTCGGCTTTGATGAATGCGGACATATACAAATATAACTGGTTCTGGGTTGATGCTTGGGATAACACTCGTCCGCTGTGGAGCAAAGACCAGAATGAGATTAGCGGACTTGACCTGTCTATGGAGCGACGATGGGAATTCATTGGGACAACTGCGAATAATGCTCACAACCATTACACCGTGGCCATTACTCAGCGAGAGGTTCAAGTGAAGGCAAATGTTATTTCAATTAGTTAAGTGGGTAATTATTAATTTTGATAGTTAATTTATATTTTTTAATAATATACAATCTTTGTTTTCAATATTGAAAACAAAAAAAACAATGTCTCACCAACGAAATTTGGTAGCACAAAATCCTAAAGGAGAGTTCATTAACCTAAAAGTAGGATATGATGGACACATTGATAATATGAAGACAGCCTTCGGCGAAACAACAACTGCGCAATTAACACCAGTATTACAAGAAATCTTTCCATATACCATTAATATGGACAAAAACAGAAACTAAAGCAAGTGTGTCATTTTTGGAAAATATGGCAGAATTGAAAACTCAAGCAAATGCGACGGCGGATGCTGGATTAGTAAGTAAAAGGAGAATAAAATATAGAACTGGAACGGGTGTACTTGCTCGCTTTACTGCTCTATGGACAACGGATGATACAAAAGATTACTATTCATTTATTGGAATAGGAAACGACCTTAACAATGGCTTTTATTTTTACAAAAATCAAGCAGGAATGAATATCGCACATTGTTCGGGAAATGCTGTAGATTATATTGACCAAGTAGATTGGGACGACCCTTGCGATGGAACTTCGGCTATGCCTGCCTTAGATTGGAGCGTAGGAAATGTATTTCAAATTCAATTTCAATATCTCGGATTTGGTGCTATTAAGTTTTCAATTGAAAATCCAGAGACTGGTGAATTTCAACTAGTTCATATGATTAAGTATGCTAATTCGAATGATGAAGTAAGCCTTGGAAATACGACATTACCCTTTACAGCCGTAATGAGAAATGATGCAAAGACTGGAATACAAATTCTTAAAACGGCGAGTGCCAGTTTATTTATTGAGGGGACAAATACTATTAATACAAGTATTACAAATACTGCGGAAGGAGACGAAAAAACGAGCACCACTGAAAGCCCCATTTTAAGTATCAGGAATAAAGCACTATTCAATAATAGCCTAACCAACTATTCAAATGTCTTTCCTTCCTTGGTAAGTATTACGAATGAAGATACTAAGTCAAATGTCGTCAGAATGGTATTGAATGGGACACTAACAGGGGCTGGTTTTGCCGATGTTGATGCCACAACTTCAATCGTAGATACAGACACAAAAGCAACCGCTATCGCCAACGGAACGACAATTTTTAAGATTTATGTAAATGCCGCCTCAACTCAACAGATTAATCTCAGAACATACGATATTCAATTAACACCGAACGATGTTTTGACATTCACACAGAAGGCTGTGTCGGCAGGTGCTGGTAGCAATATTAATGTAATCGCTAACTTTATTGAAGACCAATAGATATTACATCGTTTAAAAGTGAAGTAAATAATAAAAAAAATAATAAGCGGAAAGCGATGTAATATCAATCAGAGATATTTTTTTACAGCATCTTTGTTATTAAAATAAGGTTGTTGAACTAAATATTCAAGGTATGGTTTGTCAATCTTAGCGACATCTTCAATTTTCATTTTTTTATACTTACCATATTGAAGAAAAATATCGGTTTCACTTTGTGTTATTTCTTCGCAGACCTTAGCCTTTATTTCGGTGATACCAGTCTCTTTTAAATCAGTCTCCTTAAAAGGTATTGTTGTTTTGGAGGTAGTCCAAAACAACGATTTGCTCGGCTCTTCGTCCAACACGTTTTCTAAACTATTATTATTTACTACTTTCACATTATCATAATGTTGATTTTGTTCAAAATCAACATTGGGTTTATATTGCTCATAAAAAGAAACAATGTCGGGTTTAGTCCATTTAATAGTGGGTTTCTTAACTTCGCTGTCAAGGTTCCATTTTTCAATTTCATTCAAGTAGTCCTGCTTGGTGCTCAGGTCGGTCATAGGTATATATACTACAAAATAATTTTTATTAAATGTATTTTTTTACTTCACTTTTAATTTCGGTAAATTTCTCAAACCACGGCTGTTTCATAACCCATTCAAGGTATGGCTTATCAATAACCGCTATATCTTGAATTTTCTTACCTTTATACTTACCAAATGGAAAAACATCGGTTGGCTTGCCAGCCCGCGCATTTTCAATTGCCTTTATTTGTTCTTGAATTACCTTTTCGATATCTTTCAATGTGAAGGTTTCATTTTTATTTTCAATAGAGAGTTTTTCAAACATCACATCAAACTTCTCGCATAGTCTGGTGAGGGCGGACATTGCCATATATAGACTGGTAAAAAATTTATTGAAAAAAATTAATTATTTCATTGATATTTTAGAATTGCTCTCTCGTTTCTAATGTCTTTGATATCCGTAAGGAATACTATCATTTTCATTGATAAACTCCCGACCTTGCCATTTATTATCATTAACTTTCTTTTTTATGTTTGTAGTATGAACTATGCTAAAATGGTTAATATTTTGCTGTTTGCTATTTCGTGATAAATGAATTTTCTTCATTTGAAAATCTCTAACATTTTCAATGCTTTCACCTAAATCCATCTTTTCATATACTTCTGGATTCAACCCTTTCGAATTCAACCCCTTACCTCTAAGGTGGTAGTATCTCTTTTTTACTCCTTCATTTTCGTAGCATTCAATTATATGAACACCTTTGTCTTTATGTTTCAAGTCATTCTTAGTAAGGTAAGGGAGAAAGGCTTCATTCGTTGTAAATTCTAACATATACAATTTTGGAGCAATCCATATTCCTCTTATTATCTTACAGCAATCTCCTAAGTCATCCGTTATTCCTCCGAGAGATTTATCACCAAGCCTTTTGATTAGTTTGGCGAACCTAACATGCAACACTAGACTATCGGTATCGGTGTAATAGAAGTCGGCTTCTATGTCTTTATTTGGATTAGCCTCTTTTATGTAGTTATACATAATTCGCCTGCTATATGCTAGAATGAAAGCCCCGTAATGAGAAGGCTTTGTAATACTCTCTTCAATTATTACTTCATTTCTAGGTATTCCAGATACGTGCCATAGTTTGTTTCCGTCTTTATCTTTGAATTCAACCACATCAGATATGTAGTTTTTCGTCCAAAATTTCCAATACTCCTCATTTGATTTAATATATTCTGCTTCTGTTGGGATAGGTCGCTGTATCATTTTTCCGTATAACGAATTCATAAATAGTTTGGCTAGTAAATATTGCTGTGTGCCTTTTTCGCTATTTTCTTTCGCCTTAAACATTTCCAGTATGTATTCTTTGAAAACTGGTTCGGCCTCCTCTGTATAGTAGCCTTTATGAATTGTTATATCGTAGCATTCCTTAATCATATCTTCAATATCAACACTTGTGAGCAATTGGTCTCTCATATCCGCTAAATTCCACTTTAATGAGCCCATTTTATTTCTCTGCCCTATTCTTGAATGTAATATGTCTTTTGGTGAGATATAATCAACATTGTAAATACCGATAGGAAGATAATTATAATCAAATGGTGCGATAGCCTGTTTAATTTCTCCAACCATAAATAAATTAAGCATCGCTGTTGGGTATAAAGATACGACATCCGCATCAACTAAATAATCGGTTAATTCGTCAAATGTGATTTTTCCCGCTAAGTAGTCCTTGTATTGTTTTGAAACAAATCTTTTTTTGCTTGGATATGTTCTTGCTCCGATAACCGCTTTTCTAAATGACTTTTCTTGTTCAATAGTTGGAAGCCTTACATCGTGCTTACCATCAATCATTTTCTTCCAGATATTGAAAGCAAGGCTTGAAGTTGAAATGTATGAAGTTAAATTCACTGAGTGTTTTTCAAATATCTCTGTGTTTATTTTGTCATATAACTCTTTTAACCCCATAACATCACACTTCAAATATTCAAGACACTTATTTCTTAATTCTTCGCTCATTTTTTCCCATTCTGTGGCTTGGTCGTGGTCAAAATCTCCTTTAAGAGTTTTACATTTCATATTTTCTAAGTTTTCTTTTAGAGTTCCCTGAGTATGCTTACACATATCCCACATTTTAATATTTTCAAATTGTAAAGAGATTATTGAGCCGTTATTAATCATATGTGATTTTGGTTTAATGCCTCTTCTTATTAATTCCTGTTTAATGAAGTAGTGGTCAAAGTTCGCTCCATTAAATCCATTCACATATAAAATCGGCGGTTCTTCATCTTTGTTTCTTTTCTTTCTTACTCCTGCTACTTTCTTGACTGGGTTATGAATATCTGGTTGTTTGTTTGCCCATTCAACTGCTAACTTCTTTCCTCTCTCTAGAAGTGTATCAAGAAATTTAGAAATACTATCTTTACCAGCAAAGTATTTAAATCCTTCCATCCCTTGAGTATATCCGACTATATAGCAGTCGTGAATATCAAAGCCTTCAGCAAGTGTGTTATTTCTAAAAGTTTCAAGGTCGTAATGAAGGAGTTCGTCTTTATTATTATATTTTTCTTTATGCTCCTTCGTTATTAAATGTCTCTTTCCATTCTTTAATATTTCTCTATTCACATAATTTATGATTTTTGGATTACAAGTGTGCTTTTTGATGTTTTTCTTTAAACATTGTTCGCATTTTTGTTTATATCTTTTAGTTAATCCAAAATAGTGGTTATTCTCTAAGTAAATCATAATGTCCGCTTCTTCTCCGATGTTGTTTGTGCTTATAGTTTCTCTTGTTAAGGCGTTTGTTATTTCATATGTCTTTCCTTCTTTTATCAAAGTATTAAGGATTTTACGGCGGTAGAGAATTTCTCTCTAATATCATTACATCTTTTTCTGTTAATAAGTGGCATATTAAGAAGATCTTTACAGAGAAAGAATAAACAATTATTATTCTTGCTAGCGGGAGATATCAATATGTTTTCATCAGATATTGTTTTTTTACATTTGTTTCTTCCTTCATAACAACCGCCTCCGTTTTCTTGAACTACTACTACCTTAGCATATTCAATAATTCAGTCATAACCTAATCCAGATGCTTCAATATTGCTTATGTTAAACTCATTCAACATTTCAATAAAATCGTCATAGTTTTTTATTTGAAAAGAATTAAATGTTTTCTTTTTATAATATCTATTTAATTCTTCGTGGTCTGTTATGTATGTTATAGTGATATGAACATCCGCATTTCCTGTCATACCATTTTTTTTCGCATCCAATAGTATAGGAATTAGAACCTATCGCTCTAATGCGTCAGTATCATAAAAGTTTATGTCTAATCGTTGCTTCTCGTATGTAAGAGAGTTTAATCTATTGTATCGCCTAGATTTTAACTCTACTACTTTAAATTCCCTTTTGTTTTCTCTGGTTTCTGTTTTCCTCAAATTCGCCCTTACCTTCGCTAGTTCTACATTTTCCTTCGTTGGTCTTGGCGGTAATGGTGGTGGCATATTTTACTTTTATATTAGGGTGGATATAAAATATTGAAATAAATTAAATTGTTTTACCTTTATATATATATATATAAATTGTCTTACCTTTAATATGAAATTCATAATTTTTAGAAAAAAAATACTTTTTGTTTTTTGTTTTTGTTTTACTCTCCTCTCGCCTTCATTTCTTCGTATTCCTTAAGTTTTCTATTTCGTTCTTTTAATTGCTCCTTCCTCTTTTGATTAATTTCGTCCTTATTTCTCTTGTAATATGCTAGAGCCTTTTCGGAGTTAGCCTTTCGTTTGTCCTCAGGTGTGAGATATTTCTTGTGTCTCCCCATCTCTATATATATATAAGTAATAATATTTATTTCTTTAAATTGTTTTACATTTTATTATTTAATATAATCATCACCCTAAATTTAAGTTGTGCGATTGCTTCTTCGCAAATTTGCCATTTGTGAATATTCAACATTGTTGGAGCCTCTAATGTATTGTTTCTCTGTTCTTCCCAAAACTTAAAGGCTTTGCTATATCGCTGAAGTGTTTCTTTTCTAGTGTATTTCTTAATCCTTCTATCATGAGCTAGTGCTTCTGGAAAATGTAAGTTGTATAGTTCTTTCAATTCCTTGTCCGCTTGTATCATTATAGAAGACATATTATATAAGTAATAATATTTATTTCTTTAAATGGTTTTACATTATATATTTATAACATTATTATAACAAATCACGAGTGATTTTTATAATATCTTTCCAAGTCGTCGTTTCTACGAATTATACGAATAACTTTATGTCTACCTATCATAACTTCTTCTTTCTCTGCGAAGTGGTCTCTATGAAAGTCTGATTTTTCGTGTTGATATTTTCCGTATATCCCTATTACCTTACCGCATACACATGTATATTTCTGTTTTCTTCTTTCCTTTACATATTCCGCTCTCTTCTGTTTGTTGTTAATCATGTTTATATATAGTAAATAAAAAAGTCTATTTTGGACCCTTAAGTTTATTTATGTATAGTAAATAAACTTATTTTATTAAAATGGGGTTTTCAGTCGGTGCTCAATCTCTATCTCCGACGTGTCGGAGATTTACATGTCGGAGATAATGGTGTGTTTTTTATGTCTTGATAAGTTCGCTCTTGAAACCTCCGCCCCGCACTCGCATTTTATTTTTTCGGTTGCTTTTTTGTTCCTTTGCTCTCTGTTGATTTGGAAAATTTGATTTCGTTATTTTGCTGTTTTGTTGCTTCGTATTAATTTGCGGGAGATGTGTCTGGAAGCCGAATTCTTTTTTAAAGTGTCATTTGAGGGCACGAAAAATGACCTTAAAAAAAGGATATTATACTACTTTTGCTTGGGTTGTGAGTTTTGTGTTCTGTTTGGGCTCAGTCTGTGTGTGTGTTCTTGTAATTGTTTGTTTTAGTACTGTTTTCCTTTTGAAGCGCTCGCGCTCCCAGTGCATATTTTTTTTCCTTTGTTCGCCTCATGATCATCTTTCATGCTGGTAGAGTTTATGAGGTTTTCTTGAAAGCCAATATGTATTTTTGAGCAGGAGTTGCTGCTTTAGTACTGGGGCACTATCCTCTTGCTGAGGCATATGAGCCATTTGGTTTTTAGTCATGTTTCCAAGTTTTCGTTCTTCTCTTCTTGTGTCTGTCGCAAGCTTTTTTTCCTCACGAAACGGCACGTGCTAGTTTTCCCTCTAGTACCCTGCCAGGGATCATAGTGCCAACTAGGCACTGTCAGTCCTTTAAACAAATTCTATTGTTCTTGGTGATGTTGATGATGTGATGATGCTGAAGACTTGCTGATGATGTTGTTGTTGTTGTTGTTGTTGTTGTTGTTGTTGTTGTTGTTGTTGTTGTTGTTGTTGTTGTTGTTGAGAGAGAGAGAGTTCAAGAAGGAGAAGAAGGAGGAGAAGGAGGAAAGGGTTGTTTTGGTTTGCAGTTGCGAGGAGGACGCGATGGTGCAGGCCGAAAGAGCATCGAGAGGCTACGGTATGTATGTATGTATGTATGTACGTATGTATGTATGTATGTGTGTCTGTATGTGTGTATGTATGTATGTAAGTTATGTAGGAAGAAAGAACTTGGCTTGACAATAAAAAACCAAGTGTTACCAATCCAAGGTATGCTATCTATTCTATCTATTCTATCTATTCTATCTATTCTATCTATCCTATCTATCCTATCTATCCTATCTATCCTATCTATCCTATCTATCCTATCTATCCTATCCATTCTGTCTATTCTGTCTATTCTGTCTATCCTGTCTAAGTCTATCCTGTCGATTCTGTTCTATATGTTATTTCTATTCTATCTACTCTATCTATTCTATCCATTCTGTCTATTCTACCTATTCTACCTATTCCATCTGTGGTATCTATTCTATCTGTTTTATCTATTCTATCTGTTCTATCTGTTCTATCTGTTCTATCTATTCTATCTATTATATCTAATCCATTTGTTCCATTTACATACATACATACATACATACATACATACCTACATACATACAGACCTACATACATACATACATACCTACATACATACATACATACCTACATACATACATACCTACAGACATACATACATACATACATACATACATATATACATATATACATACATACATTACATGCATACATGCATACATACATACATACATACATACTTATTTCTTCTATCTCTTCTATCTCTTTTATCTATTGTATCTATACTCACTGTCCTATCTGTCTTATCTGTCCTATTTTTATATATGGCGTATCCTATCGTTCCATCCCATTCTATCTATTCTATCTATTCTATCTATTCTATCTATTCTATCTATTCTATCTATTCTACCTATTCTACCTATTCTATCTATTCTATCTATTTTATCTATTCTATCTGTTCTATCTATTCTATCTGTTTTATCTATTCTGTCTTTTCTATCTGTTCTATCTGTTCTATCTGTTCTATCTGTCCTATTTGTCCTATATGTCTTATCTTTCCAATGTGTCCTATATGTCCTATCGTTCCATTCTATTCTATGTATTCTATCTTTTCTATCTTTTCTATCTTTTCTATCAATTCTATCTATTCTATCTACTCTATCTATACTATCTATACTATCTATTTTATCTCTTCTATCTCTTCCATCTATTCTATCTATTCTATCTGTTTTATCTATTCTATCTTTTTTATCTATTCTATCTATTCTATCTTTTCTATCTTTTCTATCTTTTCTATCTTTTCTATCTATTCTATCTATTCTATCTGTTCTATCTGTTCTATCTGTTCTATCTATTCTATCCATTCTATCTATTCCATCTATTCCATCTATTCCATCTATTATATCTATTATATCTCTTCTATCTCTTCTATCTCTTCTATCTATTCTTTCTATTCTTTCTATTCTTTCTGTTCTTTCTGTTCTTTCTGTTCTTTCTGTTCTATCTATTCTATCTGTCCTACCTGTTCTATCTATTCTATCTGTTCTATCTCTTCTATCTATTCTATCTATACTCACTGTCCTAAATGTTCTATCTGTCCTATCTGAGTCCTATCTGTCCTATCTTTCCTATCTTTTCTATCTGTTCTATCTGTCCTATCGTTCCATTCTATTCTATCTATTCTATCTATTCTATCTATTCTATCTATTCTATCTATTCTGTCTTTTTTATCTATTCTACCTGTTTTATCTATTCTACCTGTTTTATCTTTTCTATCTGTCTTATCTAGTCTATCTATTCTATCTATTCTATCTATTCTATCTATTCTATCTATTCTTTCTATTCTATTCTTTCTATTCTATCTGTTCTATCTGTTCTATCTGTTTTATCTTTTCTATCTGTTCTATCTGTCCTATCTTTCCTATCTTTCCTATATGTCCTATATGTTCTATCGTTCTATCTATTCTATCTATTCTATCTATTCTATCTATTCTATCTATTCTATATATAATTCTATCTATTCTATCTATTCTATCTATTCTATCTATTCTTTCTGTTCTTTCTGTTCTATCTGTATGTATGTATGTATGTATGTATGTATGTACGTACGTATGTATGTATGTACATATGTACGTACGTACGTGCGTACGCATGTATGTATGTATGTATGTATGCCACGGTATGTATGTATGTATGTATGTATGCATGTATGTGTGTATGTATGTATGTGTGTACGCATGCATGCATGTAAGTCAGTAAGTAAGTCAGTAAGTAAGTAAGTAAGTAAGTATGTATGCATGTATGTATGTATGTATGTATGTATATGTGTATGCATGCATTTATGTATGTATGTATGTATGTATTTATGTGCGTGAGTACGCATTAGTGTATGTATGTATGCGTGTATGCAGGAAATATACCATCCAAAACATTCAGCGCATGTATGAGTACTTGGATTACATTCCAACGGTGCCGCAGAGGCACAGAAAGTTTGTTGACGAGGCAGCTTACTCCGAACGCGGTCATACATACACACGTACACACATGCACAGTGAATAGATGAATGGATGATTGCATGAATGGATGAGTGGAATATGAATGGATGGGTGATGCTATTAATCTGTTTATGTACAAGTGGTTATATTAATACTTAACATAAAAATTCCCATCCATCCATCACATCCATCCATCCTATCCATCCATCCCATCCATCCATCCCATCCATCCATTCCATCCATCCATTCCATCCATCCATCCATCCATCCATCATGCATGCATGCATGCGTGCGTGTGTGTGTGTTTGAAAATTGTTCTCTTCCCATCATGCATGCATGCATGCGTGCGTGCGTGCGTGCTTGCGTGCGTGCGTGTGTGTGTGTGTTTGTGTGCATAATGATATCCTTCTATCCTTCAGATCTCATTGCGAAGAAGGGCTGCAAATCAAGGCCAGGTGATCGCATCGTGCTTGGCGACCTCGCATTGCGTGAACAAAACGATGCCTTCTACTCAGTTATCTTTTTAGCTTCGATCACGCACCCTAAAGGTGGCGCCCTACTCTCCATTCGTCAAGGCACCAACAAGGCGACCCACTTTGCGGTTGCCATCCTCGGAGCTGTTCATGCGAGGCATCTGTTGGCTGGAGACAGGTTGATCCTCGATAATGCTGGAATCCATCGTGCCAAGAAGGTTATTCCTGCACTACGAGTAATTCTATCCGCTGTTTGTGTAGAGTTAGTATATCTGCCCAAATACTCTCCGGAGTACAATCCAGCCGAATTTGCATTCAATTGGACCAAGAGCAATCTCAAGCAAAACGTTACCGGAGAATCTTTTTTGGCAAGAATTGCGAATGCTTTTGCAGAGGAAGTGACTCTAGAGAGAATGACCAACGCGTACGAACACTGCATGCCGTAAATATGTAGAAATCAAAGTTTCTTTGATCAGGTTCACCTCTTGCACATGCCATAGTGACACTTGTGTTTTTTAAGCAGGTCCAAATCCTGCTATGAGTGGTTTTTTATTTTTTTTTATTTATTTATTTTATTTTTTAATCGGCTGCGGAAGACATTTGAAACAATTTTGATGTGTTTGTATTGTATGTAATTACTGTTGCGGTGGCCGCCGCGCTAGCATAAGTCTCTCGAGTCTCCATATTAATATACACAATACCGTATGTATCATAAGTTTGGTTGTAATATTCATTGAAAGTTCATATTATTGTAATATTAATATAATAGTGCAGTCGGCGAGTCACGTAGCAATTGAATGTTTTTAGTTTTTCTCTTGCATGAGTACAATAATATTATTAGTATTAATATTAATATTTGAATTCTTAGTCTCTTGTTCACTTGCTGAGTTCGATTCAATAGTCTCACTGGACTCTCTCTTTTTTCGCCTGTTAAGCTTGTTATGAGTCGTTTTTTTTGTTGTTGAAAGTTTCCACACTACAGACACTGTTCTTCTAGTTCTTTTATTAATAACTTGCTTTTCAAGCTTATTAATGTGGCTCTAGAATCTGAGACTGACTCATTGATTTGTTAATTCTTAATTTGAAAATTAATTCAAAAATTAACGACTATTTCTTATTCCTGTCACTAATTCTTATTTTGAGTATTAATTAAAAAACAATAAAGATTTTTCCTCTTGATTGTCCGCAGTAATATTTGATCATTAGTAATATAACAACTATCTAACAACTTGTCACTGAGAATGATGCCCATATGTATTAATAAATTCCTCGCCCACTCCGGTTCATTAGTGTCGGCTTTGCCATTTGAGTCATCAAAATTTACTAAATTAAAGTCCAAGTGACCAGCCGCCGATTCAGAATCTTAGATGTTAGGAAGTGAATTAAGTGATGGTATTATTACAACCGGTATATACGTTAGTTAATATATATATAGTTATAGTAGTATGGGGAAAATGGGATCATTTACTTGTGTGTGTGGCTGGTGCCACCAATGCCAATATGCACTGTATGGATACCTTTTATTTTATGACTTAGTGACCTGCGGCATCAACTGTTTCGTTTGTTTGGCGGGCTTTTGTCTGTATTGATTGAATAACCTATTAAAGGACGTGTGGAGCTGGTTAGATAGTCAACAGGGGAAGCCTGGGCGACGTTAAAGCTGCTTCTAATACCTTTTATTCTGTTCAACTTCTTAAGTGTTAGGAGCTTTGTACGTGTTGAAGCACAACAAATCACCCAAAGTGATCAAGAGGAAAGGCATCCACGGTCTGTGTCACATCCAAGAGTGACACAGCAGAAGGGAAGTCCTTCCAACAGTGCTTCAGTGCCACTGCGTAAATCGTTGTGGTTGGACAGGGGGTAGAGCTCTGCAGAGGCTGGGCTACCGACAGGGGACAAGAGTGAGCCTTCGGGTCAGAAGGACATCTACAGGAACGGTTTAGGGGTTTGGACCACAAAACCCCACTAACAGGCAAGCCCAGAAACAAGTTCAGTGTTGCTTGTGGCGCGCAGGAGTGTTGGTGGGTGCAGGACCTGCTCTGGACAACCAACAGGGAAAGGCCAACAGCTGATTGCTGCAAGGAGGACCCTAGCAACGTACCCGTAGAGGGGGATTTGCAGAGGAGGTGTCGGCCAGTTAAGAACACACAACAGACAGGGAACAACAACCTTTCTGGAGTGGAAAAGTAACTTCAGATGTCGGAAAAAACAAAAAATGGAAATGAGTCAAATAACATACCTTACTATAGCGGTAGGGAAGACTGGGAAGACTTTCAATGTGCTCTAATGCTAGAGGCAGTTAGGAAGGACCTTAAAGGTAGTTTCGAGAACCTCCAGGGGCATAAGCTGGAAGTGCATCGTGCCAACCTTCGCAGGCTGCACATGGCATGCAAAAACGTACCTGACTATATGAGTCGGTGGGAGAAGCAGTAGCAGCAGCAGCTATGTAAGTGGAGTGCTGGACAGTGCTTTGGGGCTGCAAGGAAGTGCTAGCAATGAAGAGGAAGAGACTGGTATGCCAGTTTTAGATTATGCAGAGGAGGAGTCGAGTAGCAGTACTGACACTGGGGACTCTGCAGACAAGGAAGAACAAGAAAGAGAGGAAGAGAGCTCAAGCACAGCTACAAGGCGTGAGTTTGCCTCAAGGAAGTATGAGGAGGAAAGGAGAGCAAGACCAAAGACATCCTCCTCTCAATTGTCGTCAGTCACAGATGAATCTAGCAGTGAAGACATAAGTGGCAGTGGTGAGTCAAAAGGACCGACAGCAGGACTCTCTACAGCTACAGCAACGGACAAGAAGTCAGAGGCTACGAAGCGCAAGGAGAAGCGAAAGGAGCGACAACTTATGGTAAGCTATGACGAAAGCCTGTTGGTGGCAGTACGAGAGAAGAGTTGTTTATTCTAATCTATGTGCACCTCAACTTTATACCAACTTCTTTGTTAGATTAGAATTGGTAATGTAATTCAATAGGCAGTATATTTTTCAATTGAGGACCTAGAATTTAATTATTAGGACTGACATTGGTCAATGGACTTGAGTTATTATGATTAGACTGATTAGGTCAATTGTAGCAATCAGGTCAAGACACGCGCTCTTAGTTCGCGCCTCTTTTGTACCTCAATCTGTGTTTAGTAAAGTATTTCAGCTTTGCCAAACCAAGCAAGTCACAAAGTGCTCCGGTCTTCAACACCTTTCCGGTAAAGTATTAATATAAAGGGTTATGACCTCTTTTGCGCTAAAGGACGCTGCGACCGCTATTCTGCAAGGGAAGGCGCCTACGTTCAAGGATGGTGCGAATGCACGGAGCTGGGACGACTGGTATGCGCAGGTTCGGGCAGATCTCGCTTCCGTGGAATGATGGGAATATGTGCAGCCTTTGGTTGAGGTGATCCGATGGAGAACCGAGGTGGAGGCGGAACTTCGCGCGGAAGCTAAAGAAGTCAAGGAAGGAGCGGCGAGGCGGCAACGGGGAGATGTCGACGGCAAGCAACAAGAGCAAAAGCAAGAGCTGACTCCGGTACAAAGGCGAAGGGTGATGGCCAGAATGGCCCCAATCTTCATGTGGATGTACAAGGGATTGGATTACGGGTCGGCGTCGGAGCGAATCGTGAGGCACCTAGTGCGGGAGGAGCAGCTGAGACCAGAAGAGTTATTGAGATTGCTCCGCAAAGGTACCAAGGCAACGACCCTCACCAGAAGCAACAAAGAATCAACCTAGTATATGGATAGAGGTTCAACTGCAAGGAAGACCTACGAGCGCAACTCAGCGACTTCGAATCGCACTGCCAGTTCTTGGAGGCTCACGATGAACCGATAAGTGCTACAATGAGAATGCAGTTTATTAAAACTGCACTTGGAAAGTGCGAACAAAGGAGCCTATGGAAGTCATTCCTGGACGCTCAAGTGGCTACACCTTCGGCTACATGGGACGACTTTAAGCAGCTCTTCGAGAGGAGAGATAGCAAATGAAGCTATGTCAAGAGAAGAGAGAGCGTTGGGGACAGCGATGGTTGCCACACAGCAGCAGAGGACAAGGGAGGTACCGGCAAAGGAAGGAAGAAAGCTAGAATGCTACAACTGCGGCAACAAATTTATCATTATCTTTGAAAGGTGTTAGGAGTAGGGGCGGGGAATTAAGGGGGAATATGAAAATTTTGTAACCCAAGCCCCATCCCCCACCCACCCCCCGCAAATCGGCACCCGCTCATCACTTTATCATGGTTTGCGGCTCATACTTGCAGGGTGGCTAGCCCCAGACTCGGTGTTGATGCTGATATAGTGTTTTTGGAATTATGCAAATGTGTGCGTTAGGGAGTGTTCTGAATGCCAAATTTCTCTGTTTGATGAATAATTTTTTTTCTTCTTAACTTTAAAGCTGAAATTTGCACAGTTGATAGTATAGACCGAAGTTCAAGAAATTTTTTTGAATAGTTTAAAGGTTTCAACAGAAAAGATAAGAAAACATAAACAAAAGAAACTAACATCAATCAATCCGGTTCAAAGGAACGCAGAATACTGAAACAGAGAGAAAGAGAAAGGAAGGTGGAATACTGAAACCGAGAGAAAGAAAGAGAAGTCAACCCGCACAAGTACTTTACTCGTACTATAAAGTGCCGGATTCCGGGACATGACCACCAGGGAAGAAGTTGTCCTACATTGAAGGACAGGTACCGGAAGAAGATGCCGCAAGGCGGAAACCAGAAGGCGAACGCAAACCAAAGGCAGAGTGGTAACGGTAGCGCGAGCCAGGCCAACGCTAGGCCGGGGGATAAGGGTGCCGGGAAGAAAGCCAACAACGCTGAGCCGGTCGTGTCGTGTTTGGCAGTGTCTACCAATGACATGGAGATCCCACGAACGATGGATGCCTACCTTACACCGGCTGCAGACGGGGGAGGTCTCATCGAAGTTGGGGCGAAAGACACCGGAAGGAAGAAGGCATTTGCATTTATGGCTGCGACAAGCCCGATGCTCTACATTGGAGAGGAAGAGGTGGATGCACCGGGAGACGACATCAATGGAAAAATAAACATAGCAGACTACTGGACGTGCTTTAATAACGCCTGTTTGAGTGAACTACGATATTGGAGATGGTTTTATAACTTCAAAGTCGTGCCGCACAACTGGGAAGAGTATGTTAAAGGGCTGGAAAAAGGAGCAGGCGTTGATACTGCAGAAGGGCTACTCAAGAGAGTGCCAAGGGAGTGCGAGTTCTGCGCCAAAGAAGCAGTGAAGAAATGTGGCCACTGTAAAATAGTCTGCTACTGTGGAAGATAATGCCAAGGGCAGGACTGGAGAACTCATAAAGAATTCTGCAAATATACTCAAACGGAGGGAATCAAGTCCTCGTAGCAAGCTGTGCTGGACAACGACGCTATGGCTCCGGCAAGGGGACTTGGCGGGCATGCGTCAACTATAACTGTAATGTGTGCGGACTTGGCGTTTCAACGAATGCTACGCTTCTTTCATGAACGGCCGGACACGGGCAAGACGGGGATGACGGCAAGATACAATAGAACCCTAATGATGAGTCCTACGACAGACGCGGCTGAATGGATCGATATCAGCTGGGAGGCTCTCATGCAAGCAATGGAAAGGGCTGGGAATGATAACGAGCGAATGTTGCTTCGAGAGAGAGCGCGACAATTCCCGCCGCCATACGCTATTGTGGAAGAAAAGAAGACGGTGAGTGTGACTTCGACGGGACCCGGGGAAGGAGAGGAGGACCAGACGGGTCTGCAATCGGTTATACGACGGGGTCAGGTGCCGAGTGGAGTGGCTGCAACAGGACAAAGGAAGGTGGGGACGTGGGATGAGATGCGTACAACGATTACGGTTGGAGTGGATGGGGGAGAAGGGCTACCTACGACTGCTGTAGATGAAGGCAAGATAGAAGAGTAAAGAAAACCGCCTAACACCCCTATGGAAGATGACCCTGCAAGCATGATGGCGGTTAGAGGTGAAGAGCAAGAAGAAAGGGCGATCTACCGTGATAGTGGCTCATCGAAACACTTGGTTCCGAACACGTCAATGTTGCAAGACAAAGCTGACGAGGGGCTGGACCTAAGAGGAATAGATGGACCTGCGAAGGCAAAGGTCATGGGGAAGATGGAGTTTGTCGGAACGTCGGGGGAAGGAAAGCCTCAACAAGTGAAGATGGAGGAGGCCTATTGCATCGAAACGTTGGATAGGGTGCTCTTCTCGGCAGGGCAGCTACAAAAACAAGGATACGGCATTATGATGCAAGGCGGCGGTTTCTTCGTTACGAAATAAGAAATTGACGTGCGACCCAGTGACAAGATATTGGTAGCCGATTTTGATCCGGATGCCTGTCAGTATAGGTTTAGAACTGTGCAGACACCGGAGGCAAAAGATGAAAGCAAATCGCATCCACTACGCTACCAATCTGCTTTCTGGACGACTACTATGGATCCTGCTGCGACTGTGGATGCTGGGAAGCTACATGACGTGTTTCACTTTGGGGCTACTATGGCGAGACAATTCATGAAAATGAACAACATCACGTTAAGGGGAAAAGGATCTGTCGATAATCATGCCTGTGCTTCATGTATGACAACGAAGATGCGAAAGCATTCCAACTACGTGGGGGCGTCCCTGACAGTCTGCGAGAAGGCTGGGGAAGACTGGAGTGGGGATGGAACAGGGAGGATCTTGTTCCCCATGTACGGGGATACTCCCTACTGCAACGTGTTTGTGGATAATGTTACGGGATTGCTACGCAATTATTGGTGCAACACGAGATCAGAATGCAACCTTGGTCCAAGTGAAACAATTGCAGGCGTGGTCTGAGACGCAGACTGGAAATAAGATGAAAAGGTTTCGAACAGATAAAGAATGGATTGCAACAGGCATCAAGGAACATCTGAAAAAGACGGGAGTGGAGCGACATCTGCCTGTGCGAGTTGATCCGAACAAGGATGCATATGCTGAGGCGGGAATCAAGGTGGTTTTCAACTTGGCAACTACACTTCTGGTTGCACGATCAGTGCCTGTTTACTTCCTGCCGCTGGCAGTTAACTATGCTACGTTCCTACTAGACCTACAAGGAAGGGCAGGGACAAAGCTATCGAGGCACGAGGCATTCTATGGAAGACCCCCCCCCCCTCACTACTCCGTGCTGCATCCTTTTGGCTGCCTGTGTGTGATCTACGAAGAAGGGAAAAAGGGGCATGAGAGGGGGGAGCCAGGAGTCTTTATGGGCGTCAACGTGGAGCAGTCTGCGTATGTGGTCTGGAGTTTTTACGACAGGCAGATCAAAGTTACGGCAGACATTATGGTGAGGGACTACACAACGCACGGGTGGTCAACACTGTACCCAGGAAGCAGAATGGCAGCGTCATCTCAACATCTGTTCACAGCTCCAACATAGCACGGAAGAAAGCGGCAAAAGTGACGAAAATCCCAGATATGTTTTACCGACGACGAGTGGCTTGTGATCCAACGTCTGGCAGACGAAGTCGGCGAGCCGGAGCGGGAAGTGAAAGATACGGAAACCAGTGCGTTGCCGACAGAAGCGACGGACCAGGGTGTCGATGGTGGAGATGCTGGAGTTGTCAGGTTGGTTAAGGGGGAGGATGAGCTGCCCAACGAGGGTCATGTGTCTGTTGTTTAGGGGGGTGCAGGCAGAGCTGAAAACAAGAGGAGCTCTGCTAACCCTGCTGCCCCCAGAGTGGAAAACAAGAGAAATAGGAATGGTGTGCCGGTTTCATGGGATGGGGCAACTATAACCGCTACCAACATAGTCTCTCAGCCTCGCAACAGAGAGAGAACGAAGCCAGGTAACTTCAGATCAGGGGCATTTCTGGTGACCATACCAGTTCCGTATCGCCAAGCGACTGCGTCTGGCAGGTTCAATGAGTCTAGGTTTGCGGATATAGACAAACACCTGAAGCTTGGTGCAATAGTGGAGCGACACATCTCTGAAAAGCCTCCGGGGGAGCCACTTGTGCCGACGAGATTTGTTGACTTTGAGAAAAGAGAGACAGTTGATGGTCCAATGGTGGAAGCAAAGTCGAGAATAGCTGGCATAGGGTTCTTGCAACCGTCATGGCAGTATGACAAGGTTGATCTGCCAACATGCAGAGTAGAAATGGTCTGGCTGACGTGTGCTCTGGCAGTCTTGCAGGACATGGACATTTTCAGTGTCGATGAGGAGAGTGCTTTTCCGAACGTCAAGCTCCGTATCCCGGTATGGTTGCGACCTCCAGCAGGGTATGTGCCTCCTATTACGGTGTGGGAGGCAGTAGGGGGCGTAAATGGTCTTAAGCCATCTGGTCATGTTTATTGGAACGACAGGGCGGTCCCGACGCAGAAGAAGCTGGGCTTCCAACAGAGCATAGTGGATCCGGTGGTGTTTGCGAGGGTCGATGAGGAGACTGACAAGACAGAGGTGCTCACGTATCACGTGGATGACAGCATTCACGCTGCGGCTTCAAAGGGCAGCAGGGAAAAATATGTAAAAGAGCTTAACAGTGAGTGGGGGAATGTCAAAGACCTTGGGCTGGTGAAAGAGTTTCTTAAGAGGGTCAATGGAGTGTACTCAATCTCTCTATTTCAGAGGCAGTATATCGACACGCTGCTGCAGCGATTCAAGAGGAACGATGGACGCCAGTGGATGCCAGCTAAGACGCCTTGGCTGTCGGAAGGGTCGACAATGGTGCCGGCTTTGGTTGAGTATGACCCGCAAGAGATTGTGGGGAGTTTTATTTATCTAAAGGCAAGCGTACCGGAAGCGGTGGCGGCGATTGCGTCGATTGCTGAGCATCAGGCTAGCAGAGGAAAGTTCGACTACTGCGGAGCGGAGCAGCTGTTGCGTTACTTTGTGTACGTGAAGAACAGGGGCGTCAGGTTTGCATCGAGTGGTAATAGAAGGCTGGAGGCGGACTCTGACTCGTCGCTCGGGAATGGTGAAAAGATGTACTCGAAGACGGGTGGGGTAGTGTTTTTGGCTGGAGACCCGGTGTCGGTTAGGTCGACAACCCAGAAGTATTTAGCAACGGGAACGCAAGAGAGCGAAACATATGCGGCGTCTGAAGTCTTGCATGACTTGGAAGCAGTGAGAAATGTGCTACGGTCTTTGCCATGGTCGAAAGGTAACCCACTCAAGAAGGAGCTCGATGAGGTGCCGATACTCAGGGTGGACAACCAAGCGACAGTCAGCACGGCGCCCAACTCGGTGTTTGCAAAGCGGCTCAGGCACATTGCGCTCAGGCATTATCATCTCACTCAGGCGATAGTAGCGTCGGAAGGGGGAGGTGAAGGTCAAGTGGGTGCCATCCGAGGAGAACAGGGCTGACATACTGTCAAAGAAGATCACCAGCCCTTCAGTATTCAAGCGTGGAGCTGATCGGTCAACAGGACACTCTGTTTGACTCTTGCTACATGAGTATGAGACAGAGAAGATAGTAGTATTGCAAGTAGATTGTATTGTAACGTCCTAATGAATTAGGGGAGGCTTATACCAACTTCTTTGTTAGATTAGAATTGGTAATGTAATTCAATAGGCCGTACATTTTTCACAATTGAGGACCTAGAATTTAATTATTAGGACTGACATTGGTCAATGGACTTGAGTTATTATGATTAGACTGATTAGGTCAATTGTAGCAAGCAGGTCAAGACACGCGCTCTTAGTTCGCGCCTCTTTTGTACCTCAATCTGTGTTTAGTAAAGTATTTCAGCTTTGCCAAACCAAGCAAGTCACAAAGTGCTCCGGTCTTCAACACCGTTCCGGTAAAGTATTAATATAAAGCTCAAGGGTGATGCAAAGAGATTGGTCACCGACCTAGTCAGGGACGGAACACCGGAATTCGGACAGCAGCCTGATGCTATGTGGAAAATGCTTAAAGACCGGTATGGAAAAGGCAATCCCAGTAATCTGCCTGAGAAGCAGAGGAAGATGGCTCGGTGGGAATTTAACTCTTCGACGCAATATGAAGGGCAGATTGCTGAATTCGAGGCAGTGAGGGAGCAGTTGGCTAAGAAGGGGCACCATCCCTCTGATTTGAGCTTTGAACAAATTATTCGCGATGCGATAATGGGTCCGGAAATGAGAGACAAGGAGGTGCAGACAGACTGGAAGCAGTGGTTACTGGCAGCCGATTTTGAGAAAGATAAGCAAGCATGGGACGTGCATCAATGGTGGCAAGAGCTGAAGCGAAAGGCAAAGGACATTGATCTGCAAAAGGAAAGAGAAAGGAAGGCCAGCAAGAAGGCAAAGGCTAATGCTGCAAAGGTAGAACAGAAGAGACCCTTTGCCACCCCATGCCTGTACTTCAAGAAGGGAAGGGGTAAGAAGGGAGAGAGTGTCAATACCTGCATCTCAACGACAAGCTGAAAGGGATCTGCTTCCTGTTCAGTAAGCCTCGGAAGGGGATTGCAAGTACGGGAGTAACTGTAAGTTCTCTCATTCGGGAAATGAAAAGAAAGGTGGAGCAGGCACGAGAGGGGATGATGATCATGAGGGCAGCAAACGCAACTAAAAGAGTAAGAATGATAAGAGTAAGAAAGAGAAGAAGTGCTTTAACTGCAAGGGGAAGGGGCACTATGCATCCAACTGTAAGAAGCCCTGTCTCCGGTGTGGAGGTGATCATCCCTTGCCAAAGTGCACCCATGGCCCCGATGGGAACGGAGAGCAGCCAGGAGCAAAGGCTAAGGCCGACATGGTCAAAAGGAATTCCCCGGGAGCTGACACAAGAGGATTCTTAGCTCAGAAGAAGAAGAAGATGGGGACCTCAATTGCGCCTTCAGTCTAGTTCAGAGAAGGAAGGCAGCGCGGGCCTACATGGTGAAAGGGGGTGGTAGCAAAACTGTGAGTAGGGGTGAGGGAGTGTCCACACCTGAAAGGTGTGAGAATGGGGCGCCTCAACCTGAAAGTAGTAAGCTAGTTAGTACCACCAGTCAACAAGAAGGAGAGTTGGGCGTATTCCCTGAAGCGAGCAACTATGATGAGTTCAACAGCTTTGTCAATGCACTGACTGCTCCTAGGGCGGACGATCAAGCGCCTGCGACGGATGTGAAGGCGCGAGTGGCTGGCAAAGAACTGGGAGCCGCGGCTCCGGAAGGAAGTGAGCTGAGCGGAACTGCTGCGCTCCATGCGGGCGGCTCTGCAGAGGATACTACCTACTACTCTCATTTGGCTGAGGCTGCGGAGGCTCTTCTCAACGCTGGCTATGATTACATACCAGTGCGGGCGAGCGATGGTATAACTGACGGGGGGGTGAAGGCGATGCCAGGGCCCCTGCCGGGTCAGACTCCAAGCGAGCTCGAGGAGAAGAAGAAGAGAAACAGAAGGAGTTGGTTGGAGGGCAAAGAACCGTGGGAGGATGATGAAATCTACGAATGGGAAAGTGATGGCCCCTACGACTCTGATCAAGAACGTGAAGAGGAGGCTCCGGCGGTGGTGCGGCGCTACCAAGACCGAGGGGGAGCAGTAACGCATGAGTTTCAACAGTATGGGTCGGGGCGTGGGCGACTGGACCAGGTGACCTTCGGTGTAGCTACGGCTCCGGCGGAATTTGTACCTCGTTCTTGGATGAGGGACATACCCACAGGACCGGGACTAGTGGACCAATACATGGAATGGCAGATTAACTATCTTGAGTTTCGAAGACTCAAGTACGGGCGCAAGGCCCCTAGGGTGATGATGGTGAAGAGGGCGGGAAGTAAGGCAGGCACCGGGGAGAACAAGACAGTAGCTACCCCACAGACACCTGACTCAATATATCCCGAACCTCTGAAGTATGGTCCCGAGACCTACGAAATACCGCCCGAACACCTACGTCATGAAGATGACGAGCCCGTGGGAGTGGTGGAAGCGCGCCTGGAGGGGAGATGCTATGGTTCGACGTTCGGCAGAGACAGGTGCATGAGTACCCGGAAGGAGTCGGTGGAGTCGGATTACCAGCAGGTAAGGGCTGACGCCACCGGGCTACTCATCGGGGACATGATGTTTTGCACCAACCACCAAGACAAGAGAGAGCGCTACTACGTGGATGAGAGCATAAGGGCTAAAGCGCGTGAGTGGGCGCTGATGCCGGCATATCAGCTGGTAGTTGAGATGGAGGAACGTGGACTCGGACATCTGGTGGGATGAGCCAAGCCAGACAAGATGGTGGAGCATCTAACACGACAAGAAGCTCAGAAGCGGGGAGTGAATTGGGACCGATCGTTGGTGCCAATCATATTCACTATCCTGCGAGAGGAGCATACCGGGTTGCTCTACAATTGGAGCATCAACAGGGACAAAGTGAAGTGGGAAGAACCGGGAGTTCCGAGGAACCGGAAGGTGTACCGCGAACGGGTGCCCTATCGCACGGTCAAGGCGGTGATACAGTATCGGACCATGAAGGACCTGGTTCACGCCGGAAGGTATGACTCAGATCTAAAGCGAGTGGGGTTGGTGCGGGATCAAGGTCCCGTGACACCGATAGTCGCGAAAGGAAAGATGGCCCCGTCGCCGGTTACGGAGGCGGCGATGCCCCTGCTGACTCCCAAGGTGGAAGGAAAAGCCACATAGACCACCGATGCACAGACGGAGGGGCAAGCGGAAAGTCAAGGACCTACAACACTGAGTACGGGGAGGGTAAAGCCGGAAATACTAGCTACTCCGGAGGAAGTGGTTGACCCTTTAGTGTATCTGAAAATGGGAGCACACCGTGGCGGGAGCACATGGCCGAGCTCTATTGCAGCGTCCCTGAGGATTCCACATAAGTGCACGAGGAGTCGGAGGACTCTAAGGAGGGGAGACAACACGGTTTCGTTGGTGACCCAAGTCAGGGCGGCGGCGCCTTACGACACTCCAAAGGCCCAGAAGTTTAAAGCCGAGAGGGAAAGGGCTATATCTCAGGTTAAGGGTAAACTGACGCCCACTAAACCAAAGCGTCAGGACCATGTGAGGGATGAGGAAATGCGCACCAACCTGCTTAGACACCTCCGAAAACTGGCGACGGTAATGGCGGAGCTTTACAGCGAGGAAGCCATGGGATTGGACCAGATTGACGAGGTGCAACAACTAATCACAAGGTGGCAGAAAAGCGGCTATGGCGCCGAGAAGAGAGCAAAGAGGGGGCACTCACCCCGGAAGTGGTGCCGGGACAGCCTACCCCTGGGGCAGCTGCAAGCCTGGGAATCAGCGTGCTGAAGTGGAGCCGGAGCCGGGGCGGGACCTGGTAAGCGAAAAAGAAAGGATACGGCGCCTAGAGGTGATCATGGAACAACAAAATGAAGTGAACCTGAATCGAGCGGCTTTGCCGCCCAAGTGGGGGGCCGATCAACGAGACCTACGGGACTTCGAGGAGCGATGGCAGGTTTACGTGGGGCTGCTGTATCGCTGGTCTACAGGTTGGCCTTTTCCCTACAATAAACAAAGGTTCCCCGCGCACTGGAACCCTAAGCCCTGGAGAATAGCTGGAAGTTGGGAGAAGAGTCCTATGCCTTATTGGTTACGGCCGCTAGGGGGAGGCAACATGCCCGAGCACGTGGTAGTCTACGCTCATGGGGTCCAGGGGGAGCCTGAGCAAGTCCGGGAAGAGGAACTGGAGGTGATCAGAATGATGCTCAATAGAGCGCTGATGGGAAGGGATAGACGGAAGGCGACGAGGCCGCGCAAGGTCCCGGACCCCATGTTGGACTCGGGGGCGGTGTCGGACATGGCGTCACCCAGCTACAAGGAGTTCATGAGCGGTGTCAAGCGCGAGGTAAAGGAGTTCAGCGCCGTGGGAGGAACCACCAGGATGGAGGCGCAAGGGGACTACAAGCTACCCACTCTAAGAGGAGATGGGAGGGACGGGAGCCTACCTTTGAAGGAGGTCTGGGTCGGAGAGCATCTAACCGAACTGCTAGTATCTGGGCCAAACATGATGCTAGATGGGTATACGCTGGTACTGCGAAAAGATTCGCCCTACATAACTAGGGCGGTGGTCCCGGATGTAAAGGAGGAAGAAAAGGACGCTCCTATACTTCGACATGGAAGACTCAGTGATCCGCTTCCAATCGGGCTCGACGGAAGAGCAGCAAGCGGCCTTCTGGGCCATCAACAAGGCTCGGAAGAAGGAGTATGACATGGGGCTACTCCATACGATATTGCCCCGCTGCCGCCAAGTTGCATGCTATTGCAAAGGCGCATGACGTAAAGCTAATAAACGTCAACAAAGACGTGAGCAAGGAGTGTCCGGAGTGTCTTGCGGGCAGAGCACAGAAGCAGCCTCACCGTTCGAATGCGCATGGGACGCGGATGAAGGAGAATGGTGAAGGCTGGTCGGTGGATACCTCCGCATTGCTGGCAATACCGCTACTCAACGGAGAGCGATGCCTGATGGCGATGGTGGAGGATACCGTGGGGTGCACCAACTTGGAGTTACTCCTGAACGCGGAAATGCAGTGGCAGTCTGGTGGCGAGCAAGGTGTTCCGGATGAGTCGAACTCAGACGGGCAACCGCGTGAAGCAAATTCGCGGGGACGGAGCGTATCAACGATCGCAAGTGTTTAATGACATGATCGAGGCTGTGGGAATACGACCGCGGTATGCGGTAAGAAACGACCCTAACAAGCAAGCATTAGTGGAAGTCTCGCAGAAACACATCTGGGCGGGCGCCAGAAAGCTGCTTAAAAGGGCGCAGTTACCCTACGTGTATTTGGGTTACGCTCTCCTGCATGTGGGACTGTTACACAACTTAACACCGCCACCGGGAGGCAAGGAGCCGCGGATGTTTACCATGTTTTCGTACAAAAAGGACGTGGAGTGGCTATCACTGCTGCAAACCTTCAGGTGTCTATTCCACGTGGTACTGGACAAAAAGGTACCATGGGTTGCGAAAGGAGGAAGATCGCTCGTTGCCGGCAGCTTGGATGGGGCTAGACCTGGAGACCTCAGCGCACGTAGTGCTGGTCCAGGGGGAGATCAAGCGTTGGCGGGATGTAATCAACTTTGACGAAGATCAGCCCGCATGGCCCATCATCGTCCAGATATGGAAAGCCGCCGGACTGAAGGTGGATGAGGCTCTAGGCTCGATCAGCGACGACTTGGAGGAGTTATTTGTTAAGCCGGAAGGGGCGGAAGTCAACGATCGTGAAGTAGTGGTCAAGGAGGAAAAGGAAGAAGAAGGAACGCTAAGACAGCCCGAGCCGGAGGAGTCAACGGGCGAACAAAGGGAGGTGACTCGTAGCATGAGTGTGGAAGTGCCGGCAAAGGAGTGGGGCTGGAATTGGGCCAAGAAGACCTACGGCCCGGAATGGAAAAGTAAGACCCGGAAGGGTGCAGTGGAAGGGGAGTGTGATCCCATTCGCAAAGGCAAGAAGCTGCAGCCAGCTCGTTTCGTCCGCTTTGAAGGCAAGGAAACGGAGAACGAAGTTGAGAGAATGCTTGACACTGAGATCCTCAAGTGGGCCGTACGCGAACGGGCGCTGGCGGCTACATTTACTCGTCCGGTGTCGGAGAAGGAAGCTACTGCTTCGGGGAAGTTTGAGGATGCCCGAGCGCAGGAGATCGCCACCCTGTGGGCGCAAGGATGTTTCCGGAGGCGGAAAAGAGAGTCAGTTCCGACGCGTGACTTGTGCCGGGGGAGATACGCAGATGCAACCAAGGAATCGGGGGGCAAGGTGTTAAAGTACAAGAGTAGGCTGGTGGCCAAGGGATACTCTATGGTTCAAGGAGAACACTATGGGCAACGCACGTTCCCAACCCCCTGCACCATGAGTATACTGGGCTTCTTCCTGCTGGTGACGTTCTACGACCTCGCATTGGGCAATGCAAGTTCGATGTGGGTACGGCCTGCATAGAGGCCGAGGTGGAAGAAGCGGGAATGCGACCTACCTACCTGGCACAACATGTTGTACCACCGTTCGGTTTTGAGGAGGAGGGGTACATATGGGAAATGGTAAGGGCGCTGTACGGGCGCCCGCATGCCGGGAGGAAGTTGTGGGTACAAGTGCTGGTGCCTTTTATGGTGGCGCACCGGAGTTGGGCCGAACCATCAAGTTGTTCAGGAGACATTCATAAGGGAGGCCAGCGAGCGTCTCAAGACCAAGGACCTAGCAGCAGTGGATTCACCTTGGTTGATGCCCGGGTACAGGGAAGGAGTTCCCAGCGTGATGGAGGAGTTCTCACCGTACCACATTTGTGGAATACTGATCTGGGTTCGAGTGACTCGTCATGAAACGCTTGGGCCTGTGGGAGAGATGGCGCGCTTCGCATCCAAGCCCGAGGAGCTCCCCTTTCAGGAGGCGGAACAAGTGATGCGGTACCTCCAGGGAACCGCCAAGCGGGGAGCTCGTTTCTACCAGAAGGAGAGCACGCGCCTTACGTCATACCCAGACGCGAATTGGAAGGGAGACTGGGGGGATCGACGCGCGCGGTTAGCAGTGATACATTTCCTGCTAGGGGGTTCAGTGAACCCGGTGTGCATGAAGCGCACCATCACCGTGGAATTGCCGAAGCCACGGGGACCACGAAGCAAGGAACGGCGGGAGAAGCTGCTGGCTAAGCAACCTGCATTGGTCGCGGAGGCGATGGGGACGTTACCGCCCCCAGAGGAAAAGATACCGGAGGGTCACGTGCGTATGGAAGCTCCTCCGGAGGAATCGACCTGCGAGGCTGAGATCTACGCTTTGGACGCTTCCCTGCACAGACAGGAAAAGATCGCGAATTTCATCAACGGTATCGCCGGGGGGAGAGTGGCCAAAGACTTGGCCAAACAAGGGTGGGGTAAACCACCTGTGGTGTATGAAGACAACAAGGGAGCTATTGATCTGGGCACAACCAACATTTACCGCCAGAAGTTGGATCACATTGATCTGCGCTATGCCTACGTCAACGCAATGATCCTGGCTGGAAAGGCGTTGTTGGAAAAGATCGGTTCAGCAGACAACTACGGTGATGCCAATACAAAACGGCAGTGGGAACCTGTTCTATCTATTCTATCTGTTCTATCTCTTCTATCTATTCTATCTATACTCACTGTCCTAAATGTTCTATCTGTCCTATCTGAGTCCTATCTGTCCTATCTTTCCTATCTTTCCTATATGTCCTATTTGTCCTATCGTTCCATTCTATTCTATCTATTCTATCTATTCTATCTATTCTATCTATTCTGTCTTTTTTATCTATTTTACCTGTTTTATCTATTCTACCTGTTTTATCTTTTCTATCTGTCTTATCTAGTCTATCTGTTTTATCTATTCTATCTATTCTATCTATTCTTTCTATTCTATTCTTTCTATTCTATCTATTCTATTCTTTCTATTCTATCTGTTCTATCTGTTCTATCTGTTTTATCTGTTCTATCTGTTCTATCTGTCCTATCTTTCCTATCTTTCCTATATGTCCTATATGTTCTATCGTTCTATCTATTCTATCTATTCTATCTATTCTATCTATTCTATCTATTCTATATATAATTCTATCTATTCTATCTATTCTATCTATTCGTATATATATGTATTAATGCCGTCAAGGGGGAGCTTAGGAAGTGAATTAAGTGATGGAATTATTACAACCGGTATATACGTTAGTTAATATATATAGTTATAGTAGTATGGGGGAAAAGGGATATTTACTGGTGTGGGTGGAATTGGTGCCACCAATGCCAATATGCCTGTACGGATACCTTTCATTTTATGACTTAGTGACCTGCATCAACTGTTTCGTTTGTTTGGCGGGATTTTGTCTGTATTGATTGAATAACCTAT
>WBZZ01001386.1:47500-50000 GCA_019918135.1 Paulinella micropora
TCTTCCTCTCCTCCCCCCTCCTTCATCTTGTTATTCACCACGGTTTGTACAGTTTCTTGCGCACCGGTTGGCTTCCTCTCCGCATTTTATTAATTGGGTACATCAGTACCATCCAGCATGGCTGGAAATTCACCTGAAAGAATGGAATCATGAACAATTATTATCTTCGTTATCATCATCCGCTTCATCATCGTCACTCTATCTCTCCCCCACACCCACTCTTCCTCGTCCTCTTCCTCCTGATATTTCTCATTTGATTTATTCAGGTTCTCCTCCTGCTTCTGCTTTTCTTTATTCAGGTTCTTCTTCATCATCATCATCATCATCATCATCATCTTCTTCTTCTTCTTCTTCTTCTTTTTCTTCTTCTTCTTCTTCTTCTTCTTCTTCTTCTTCTTCCTCATCCTCTTCCTCCTCCTCCTCTTCTTCTTCTTCCTCCCCATCCTCCTCCTCCTGCTCATCTTCTTCTTCTTCCTCCCCATCCTCCTCCTCCCCATCTTATTCTTCTTCTTTTTCCTCCCTATCCTCCTCCTCCTTATCTTATTCTTCTTCTTTTTCCTCCCTATCCTCCTCCTTCTTATCTTCTTCTTCCTCCTCCTCCTCCTCCTCCTCATCTTCATTTTCTTCTTCTTCTTCCTCCTCATCCTCCTTCTCTTCTTTTTTTTCTTCTTCGTCCTCCTCCTCCTCCTCCTCTTCTTCTTCTTCTTCTTCTTCTTCTTCCTCCTTCTCTTCCTTTTCTTCTTCTTCTTCCTCCTCCTCCTCTTCTTCTTCTCCTTGTTCCTCCTCGTTATCTTCTTCTTCTTCTTCTTCTTCTTCTTCTTCTTCTTCTTCTTCTTCTTCTTCTTCTTCTTCTAGTTCCTCTTCTCCTACTGAACTCAGCCCTGAATTCATAGAGTGGTGTGAACAGCAACACCAAAATAGATCTTTTTCTTCTTCTTCTTCTTCTTCTTCTTCTTCTTCTTCTTCTTCTTCTCATTCCTTCTCCTCCCGTTCCCCTTCTCATAATACCTATTCCTCCTCACGATCCTCTTCTGATCATACACGTTCCTCTTCACATTATCATTACCTCACGTTTCTCTTCGAAATCGCGTCGTTCACGATCAGTTTACCGTGCCTCTTCTCCTCCTCCTCGACATCATTATCATCGTTCCTCCTCCCGATCACCCTCCTACTCTTCTTCTCGTCACTCTCCATACTACTCATCACATTCATCACGCTCTAATCATCATGCCTCTAATTTTTCTGATTCTGCCCCTAGTTCCTCCTCCCGATTATCCTCTCGTCCCTTTCACTACTACTCATCATCACACTCATCACGCTCTAGTCTTAGGGTTTCTAATTTTCTGATTCTCCTCCTCCTCTTCGTTGTGATACTAACTTAGTGAATCAAAACGAAGATATGTCTCTTGATCAGCATGCACAGTCTTGTGATCATCATTCCACTTCACCTTTTCATCGCCTCATCTCTGAAAAAATACGTGTGGATGAATTCATAATTGATCAAAAGTATTTAAATGCTACAGCATCAACAAAAGAATGTCCTGTGTGTATGGAAAGATTTGCTTTGAATGACTGTGCGCTACTAACTAAATGTTTTCATTGCTTTCATAAAAATTGTTTGAATGAATGGTTCGATGTAAACACACGAAAAACATGTCCTGTTTGTAACACATTGTGTAAAACATGTTATAATGATATTATATGATAAACCAACTTCATCTTAATTCGTGGCAAATGATAAACTAATTAATTTAATGAAAACGATTTTGGTATTGATTTTTTAATATATAAAAATATTTTATGAGTAGTGTTGTTAGAAATCGTAATTGTTTTAATTTATCATAGTAAACTCATTGATCTAAATTGAATTTACTTAAAGTATTCTGTTTCGGAACTATTAATACAAACTACATAGATTTAATGAAACAATTTTAATATTAACTTCAAGTTACTATTATACTGAAAAATATGGTGTTTTTAGAAATCGTAATTGCTTGAATTGATAAATCATCTTTAAATTGAAATTTGCTTGTATTATTTTGTTTCCGGAATATTAATACAAATTGTAAAGTAATCTACTTAATTGATTAAATGTCATTAGCTGTTTGATATTTTTCTAAATTCATTCTTAATTATAATATTTTTTCATGCATATTAATACGAACTTTTGAACTACTAGACTACATCCAAACACTGTTTCCGGAAGATTAATACAACGTAATTCGAACACTTAATAGATTTAATATTATCTACTTTAAAACTAATTGCATTCAATTATATTGTTTTTCTTAATTGCGAAACATTACTACAACGTAATCCGAAGACTGAATTGATTTAATATTATCTACTTCATGAATAATTTCATTCGATTCTATTATTTTTCATAATCTGCTTCATGAGTGTATCAACGACTATGTTAAAATTATTCACTGTCTGTTGTGTCATGTAGCTTTGGCCTTCTCAGAACCGTTTACTGTCGGAGGCTCCTTCTCCTTGTAAG
>WBZZ01001386.1:65000-84384 GCA_019918135.1 Paulinella micropora
GCGCTGCTCGTCCGCCACGAGTACGAGGCACGCCGCGCCCGGGCGCGCCGCTGCTACGAGGCGCCGGCGGCCCCCCTCGCGCCGCTGCGGGCTGCCACGGCCTGGCTCCTGCTCGAGCCGCCGTGCCTGGCGCAGTGGGGCCTGCCGGCTGGCTGCCGCACGTCCGAGGACGGCATGGCGGGGGCCGCGCCGGCGTCCGACCACTGCGGTTTCCCGGCGGACGGCGCCCGCTTCTGGCCGGGCGAGGAGGAGCTGGCGGCCGTCGTGGCGCAGACGGACGCCAGCGCTGGGGCCAGCTCGCCCTGGGCGCGGTTCCGCCGGGGTACGCACCCCCTGGCGGCCGCCGAGGTGGAGCCGCACGAGCTGCTGCGTTACCACGTGCCGCGCTTCGTGGGCGGCCTGGCCGTCGCGGCCGTGGTCGGGCCGGGCGTGAGCGCCAGCTACGACCTGGGCTGGCAGGGCGCCGCCGAGTACCTGCACGCGGACCCGCTGCCGCTGTGCCGGCCGGACGTGCTGGGCCCGCGCCAGCCCTGCGCCCGCCTGGCCCCGGACCGCGCCGCCGCCTGGTTCGGCTATCTGGCCTGGCGCCAGTGGGTGCTGCTCGAGGCCTTTACTCACTGCGAGGCGCGCCTCGCCCCCGGCCAGCCCTTCTGCGACCGCCTGGACCTGCCGCTGTGGCGCACGGAGCCCGTGCTCGCGCTCGGCGCCTCGCACGCCTGCGCCGTGCCCCTGTGCCCGCTGCCGCTGGCCCCGGGCTTCGACTGGGCCGCCGCGGCGCGCGCCGCGGCGCCCGCCGGCGCCGCCTGGTGGGCAGGCTCGGCCGCGCCCGACGTGCCCGAGGCCGCCCTGCGCCGCGACACGACCCAGACCCCCTGCGGCTGGAGCAGGGGGGTGTGCCTGGCCGGCCCGGGCCGCTGCGAGTGCGACCCGTACTTCCAGACCCGGCCCAACACCGAGGTCGTGAACCTGGTGTACTCCGCCGACGGCCGCGCCCGCGTGCCGCGCTCGTTGCGCGAGGACGCGTGCGGCGTCGACGTGCGCCAGACCTGTTACAGCGACGCGCTCGGCGCCGACACTGCCTGCAACCACCCCCACGGCGAGTGCGTGCTCGCCTTCGCAGCGGGCCAGGAGCGCACCACCCGGTGCCGCTGCGGCGGCTACGCCAGCACCGACGACGGCCGCCCGTGCTTCGAGCTGGAGGAAGACGACCCTCGGTATTGCACGGCGTTGCCCGCCCAGTGCTTCGTGGACAACTGCTACACCAGCTACCCGGGCGGCTACCCCGCCTCCTGCACCGTCCCCCCCCCGGGCTGCTACTACGCCGCCGAGGGCCGGGCCTGCCAGCGCGCCAGCGCCCGCGCCGCCGACCGCCGCGAGTGCTTCAGCTGCATCCTGCCCCGCCTCAACCTGCGCAGCACGGCCGGCCAGGCCACGGGCCAGTGCCAGGCCCCGGCAGCGGGCGGGCGCCCCGCTGCGCCTGCGAGCCGGGCTTCTTCGGCGCCTACTGCGAGTACGTCACGGTCGACGAAGGCTGCTTCAGCTCGCGGCTCGTGCGCGAGGGGCGCAGCGACTGTGCATGGAACTGGTACCTGGGCCAGTGGGAAAAGCTCGGCGAGTCCAACATCGACGCCGACCTGCTCGTCCCCGGCTCGCGCCTCTTCCCGCAACGCCAGTGCGCCCTGCCGGCATGCTCCGGCCGCGGCTACTGCGTGCAGGAGCGGGCTTTCCCGGACCTCGCGCACGACTTCGACGCCCTGCCGCCCCTCGGCGGCTTCAGCTACCGGGTGTACCCGTCGCAGCTGCCCGGCTACGCCGACAACTACCGCGCCGAGGCGGAGGCCAACCGCACCAGGTACGCGCGCTCGCTGGCGCAGCGCTGCGTGTGCGAGCCCGGCCGCGGCGGCCGTTTCTGCGAGCGCCGGCCGTGCGCGCCGGCCTGCCACGAGTCGGCGGCGTGCCTCGAGGACGTCGGCGGGCCGTCCTTCTGCGTCTGCCCCCGGGACGGCCTGGGCGTGTGCCTGCGGGCCGAGAACAGCACCTGCCGCTGTTACAGCGAACGCCACCCGGAGCTGGCCGAGCGCGCGAGAACGTGCGGGGCCAGCACGCGCAGCGGCTGGTGCGGAGCCAGGCCGGCGCCTGGCGCTGTGAGTGCCTGGCCGGGTTCGAGTACGCCGCGCCCGCCGACGGCTGTGTCCCGCTGCCCGCCGGTCCGGCCCCCAACCCGACACCCGGCCCGGCCGGCGGCAGTGCCAGCGGCAGCGCCAGCCCGCCGCCGGGGCCGGGCGCCACCCCTAGCCCCTGCGGCGGCCCGGCCCCGCTGGCGGGCTGGCAGCTCCTGCTGCCCAGGCACCTGTGGCCCAGCGCCTCGCCCGCCGCATGCCAGGCCTGAGGCGCCCGGTCCCGCACCAGCCGGAGGAGGAGGCCGCGGGGGCGAGCGGACAGTGCCTGCTCTTGCCCTCCCCTGACCCACCACCGGCGGGGGAAGGAAGAGGCGGGGAAGGGAGGGGAGAAGAAGGCGTAGCTCACAACACTCGGCGGCGCTAGCAAAGTAGCAAACCTTCGACGGGGCCCCCCAAACCCTTCCTTCCTGTCCACTCCTTTCCTGATTAAAGGAGCTCGCAACCTCGCAGAAGGATGTCAAGCCCCGGCAGCAAGCCGCAGGCCTGCGGCCAATGTGAGATTAAGCCTCTGCTGGCCCAGCACCGACACGCGTACACTGCCACGGGAATCGTGTCTATAGTCTTGGCAGAAAAGAAAGACTCGACGCGCGTAGTTCTGATCGGAGAGCACCATGTTGACCACGACGAAGTGTTGGCAGACGCACAAAAGGCCGCGGTCGCCAAGTTGCTAAAAGCGTTGGTGAAATGGTCCCGACGGAGCCTTACTAAGCAGTGGACGTTGATCTACGAACAGTCGGATGCCAACATACAGTTGCCACCGGAGACAATTGATCCACCGGAGACAATTAATCAATCAAGCACCGAGTTCACCAAGGGTGCCCGACGCACTCCAGGCTGCTACTGTAGTCTGGAAGCCCGCGTTAGAAAATGGGACAGATTGTCGTCGGCGGGCCTGCAGTTAGCAAGGGGCTTCGCTAGAGAAGAGAAGGCGGGCTTGTTACCTTGTGACGCTCGGTACCTTTCCAAGGCGTACCAAATCACGGGCGTCACTGAGTTTATCTGCTTCCACAGCTTCAGCAATCTGCCGTTTGGATTGGGAACCCCTACCCCAAGGCAGGAATCCCTGGAGATACTCTCGTCCTGGGAGAAATGGACAGGAGGCATTGATCTCCGACAGTCGCATAAAGACGGGACAACCACAGCGGTGGTCGAACGCAACGAGTTCAGACATTCTCTGGAGGCCTGGACCGAGGCCTTGCGAAAGATCAAGGAAGAAGAACGAGCTCACCTGCTGTCGGGCCTGCACAAAGCCGCGGCAGACCTGAGGCAAGAAGCGGAGAAAGCGGATGGCCCTGGAGACTACATTTTGTACATCAAGGTGCGCAGTTTGGTCCTGGAGCTCTATGCCGCGGCGTCCGAGCTGCGGTGCGAGCAACCCGCGCTCATCTATACGGGTGGTGGACACACTGGGTCCATCGTCAAGCTGTTGGAATCGAGTGGTTTGCTAACTGTTATCGACACGCTGCCAGTCCAGCGCCAAGAATGAGTGTCCGGGTGTGTCAGGGTGAGCCACGAGTGAGCCACAAGTGGTCGCGCGGGAGGCCAGCTGTCGGCCGCGGGCCCGGCGTGCCAGTGTCCACCAGTCGTGGTCGGCCCGACCCCGAGGCTTGGCAGCTCTTATTAAACCCAGTCAATTTGCGCCGTGGTGCTACACTTGGGTACAGAATTTTTTAATAACCCCTGGGCAGGGCCGTGCCGGCACTAGGCGGCGAGTTCGGTGATGGTCACCAAGGTCTGTCGGCCGGGGGCCGTCATGTAGTTGTTGGCGCCCTGCGTGGTGCCGTTCACCTGCAGCCACACGCACCACCCGGCCTGCACATCGAGTACGCCCGCGAGACTGAGCGAAGCGCCGTCCCCCCAGGCGGTGGCGCCGTCCCCGCGAGCACTCGCGGCTAGCCGGCCCGGCCCCTGGTAGAACGCGGGGTCAGGCGGGCCGGCCCAGTCGGAGAGACCAAAGCCCGCCTCAAACGCGAAGCCGCCCGGGTTGACGGGGTTCCGCAGCGCCAGCTGCGCCGTCAGTAGCCAGCGCCTGGTTGTCCCCCACGCGTTGCACCACCTCGTGTAATTGCCCGCCGACCAAGTAGAGTAGGTGATGCGCCCCGCGGTCGGGGCCACGAGCGGCGTGTCACTGACGAGCACCCCAGCCGCCACGCCGGGCGTGAAGGTTTGGACAGCCGTGGACCCCCACTGGCCGGCAGTGAAGGTGACCGCGTCGATAGCCCCCGCGCTGTCGAGCTGCAGCAGCCGCGCCTGTGGGGGCAGCGACGAAGGCAGCAGCAGGTTGACGCCGCTGCGGCTCGCGATCGTGCTCGAACCCACGCGCAGCAGCTGCTGGGTCTGCGCAATAGCGTAGTCGACGTACACCCTGTTGACGACGCGCGTGGGCTCGGACGGCCACGCTATTTCGTCCCAATCAAAACGCACTTGCTTGATCAGACAAGGGTGCTTCAGCGTCGGAAATCCGGTCAAGACCGCGTTAGTGACAAAAATAGTCGGCACGAGCAACTCCACGTCTCGAGCGGTGGCCGCGGTGGCGGGCTGCAGTGCATACCAGTACTCCGCGTTGCCAACCCACGTGTACACGCTATTCTGTGCATGCCACACACTCCAGTCGACGCCATTGGGTGACGTGGCGGCGTACCAAGTGGTGGGCGCACCGTAAAAAGCCGGACTCGTACCCTGATTTCTAACTTCTGCTTTGAGGTAGTAACGCCGAAGCAGCACGGTCCGTCCAAAGTCGAGGCGGAGCCACTCGCCGGTGTAGTTGGTGCCAGAGTACAGCCTCGTGGCGTTGGACAAGTAGGCCAGTGACCTGTTCCAGACTAGTGCCGAGGACCAGTAGTTTTCAATCGGGGCGCCCGTCACAACGTGCCACGTGGTGCCGAAAGCCCCGAACGCGTCTCCCTCCCGCGTAGCCTTGCCCGTGAAGGTGGTGCCGGTAGTGACAGTCGCAGAGGACGCGGACGCGACGAGCGGGGCGGGGGCCGTGTTGTTGGTCATGTTCAGGCTCGCGTTCACAAACACCGTCTGGTTCGGCAGGGAGGCCGGGAGCGGCAGGCTGTGCGCGTCCAGGGCATTGACGTGGGCCAGCAGTGCGGCCACGGTGGCGGCGCCCAGCTGGGCCGCCGTCACTTGGTGCGGGTTGTTGTAGTCGGCCAGGTGCGTCGGGCACACGCTCTGGCAGTCGGGCGGCGGTGGAGTGTGCGCGCTCAGGTTGTTGACGTGTGCCAGCAGCGCCCCCACGGTGGCGGCGCCCAGCTGGGCCGCGGACACTTGGTGCGGGTTGTTGTAGTAGGCCAGGTGCGCCGGGCACACGCTCTGGCAGTCGGGAAGGTACGGGCACAGCGCGCTGCACCGGAGCGCCAGCAGCAGCATCCACCAGGGCCACCAGGCTAAGCTCGCTGGTGGCATGGCTAGTGCTTGGTCGGGGTGTGCTGTCCCTTGCCACTAAATTTTTTGTGGCTTTTCTGCTAAGGGCGGCTCGCGACTCGCACAGCCAGCCGAGGCGGCGGCGGCGGGCAGTCGGCGGCGGCGCCGCTCCCCTCCCCTGCCCGGCCCCCCCCCCCTCCCTCCTCCCCCTCGCCTCCCTGCCAGGCACCCTCGGGCCTGGGCCACGCCGGCGCGGGCGGCCAGGCAGCACCACGCGGCCGTACGCGGGCCCACGACCGAGCGCCGGTGAGAGGGGAGAGGTAGGCGTCCGGCGGCCGGGCCGGGAGGGGGCGGCCCCCCCCGTCCCCCGGCCAGGCGGCCCCGCTGTCCACGCCCCCCCCCCTCCCGGCACTGGCGCCACTCCCGGCGTCGTCGTCGTCCCACGGGCACCCCGCACAGAAAAGCTCTCGCTCATGTCGGTGGCCGACCAGGCAGGGGGCGCCGCGGGGCAGACCAGACAAGTGCAGTGCGCCGCGTGCACGGGGGCCTGTGTCGTGCTAGCCTCGGCGCTAGAGGTGTGCTCGCAGTGCCGGCGAGCGGAGCTGTACCTCTGCCCGCACAAGGGGTGCTTTGCCGACGTGTGCTTCGAGTGTGGCCTGCTGACACGGCCGCACGTCTGCCTCTCGAAATGCCTCACCGGGTGTATAGCCGGGCCGCCGGGCCCGGCGCGGCGCTGTCAGGGTTAGCGAGGAGCGCCCCGGCCCGCGCCGCCGACCGCGCCACCAACTGCGCCGCCGGCCGGGGCGCCCGGCCTGCCCTGGTGGGTCCGCCAGGGCCCCGCGCGAGACAAGACCAGCTATCCAGAGACGCGCTCCGCGCAGCTGCGACCTGCTAGCGCGGCCCCCTAGCGCGGCCCCCTAGCGCTCGTGCACACTCGCGAGCCGAGACTCCGCCCCCGGCGCGGGGAGGAAGGAGCCGACGCCCTCCCCAGTACCCTGGAGCGCACACCGTGCACCCCCCCCTAACTCACACCCAAGTTAGTAGTACTCCCCCCCCCCCTAACTCACACCGAGGTTAGCGTGCCTCTACCCCCTACGCTCACACCGAGGTTAGCGTGCCTCTACCCCCTACGCTCACACCGAGGTTAGCGTGCCTCTACCCCCTACGCTCACACCGAGCTTAGTGTGCCTCCACCCCCTACGCTCACACCGAGGTTAGTAGTACCTCTACCCCTACGCTCACACCCAAGTTAGTGGTACCCCTCTCCTATGCTCACGCCAAAGTTAGTGGTACACCCTCCCCTACGCTCACACCAAATTTGGTGGTACCTCCACCCCCCTGACTCACACCCAGGTTAATGGTACCCCCCCCCCCTAACTCACACCGAGGTTAGCATGCACCCCCCCCTTCCCCCCTCCACTCACTCACACAGAGGAAGGGAAGCGGCCCCTTTCCACGCGGCGCTCTGGACCTCCTGCCCGTGCCCGGCCTCGGTCCGGAGAAGAGGCCGCCTCTGCCTGTCAGGCCTGCACTGCATTCTAGCCTAAATCCCTAGCGATGCTTGCTCGAGACGCCTCCGGCCGGCAACCCCGACGGGTACTGTAGCAGAAGAGGTTGACTCTCTGTCCCTCCCTTGCTCTTTCTCTGTCTCTCACTCCCCTCTCTCCGCTCCCCCGCCCCCTCTCTGCTCTCTCCCCCCTCCCTCTCCTTGCTTCCCCCCATCTGCCCCTGTGACCCGGTGCGTCCGCCCAAGGCGCTAAACAGCTGCCAGCAACGCCAGCCGGCCATGTCGCGTCCGTGCGCGGTATGCGGCAAAGAAGAAGACAAGCAGAGGCCATCGTCTCTGCCGGGGGACACAGTGAGGCGAGAGTTCGGCGCAGCGGGGGAGACGGTGATGCGAGAGCTCGGCGGAACGCTCGTGTCTTATGCGGGGAACGCTTACCCACTGGCGCGTCTGTACCCGAGCCTGTCCTACTCGCGAGAAGACATGGCTTGGGCCACACTGCTTGGCCAAGGCGACCGTTACTTGAATGAACTGGATTGTCAAGACGGCGCACCAGCGGACCTAAGCCAACTGCTACGACAGCGAGGTCGCGTGGAGCCGGAAAAGAAACATTTTAAGAGCGCAGCAGGCAGGCATCCGGCGGAACGAGACTGGGCGCACCTCCACATCCCGTCCCGTCTTTGCTTGCGATTCAGCGACCAGAATATACCAGCGGGTGACGACGGAAGGGATGAGCTGCTGGAGCTGCTGTTTGCTCGAGCCTGGCCCAGGCTAGCTACCCATGGGGTGTGGGAGTTTGCCACCACGAGCTTCCGCACCAACGTCGAGATGCTGGTTCGCTTGCACGAGCAGAGGCAAGCAGAGCTATCGAATCGCCCCCTCAGCTCCGTCACCCTCGGCTTACAGCCAACCGCGCTCGACGGGGTACCGGAGGAACTGGAGGAACTGCTGAAACGGCTAACTCGCGTTAGGGTAGACTGCTTGCGTCTCCATTTCGAGGACGAATTCTTGTGGGTAGACCCGACGAGGCTTGGCTTGCTCTGGAATTCGATCCCGCGCAGCTGCACCCAACTTCAGCTGAGCGGGTATCCGTTACAACAGGAGCAGCGACAACAGGAGGCTCCGTACAGCTTTGCAAACTTCTGGCAAGAGCACCCCTTCTTGGCCAAGCTGCAGTTGACGTATGTAGACGAGGGGGGCGACATACCGTTTTCTAACCTTTTCACCGGAAAAGCAGCCCGGCAGGTAAGGGAGTTAGAGCTCAGGCCCTCGTCCCACGCCGGCCTGCCTTCGCTAGGCGGCCTGCAGGGATTAACGCGCTTCAACCTCGATCTCTTGACTCTCGACGAGGCCAAAGCACGGGAATGCCGGGCGGTGCTCGAGAACTGCCGAGGGACTCTGCAAAGCCTGGTGCTCCGGTACACTTACTCGTCTGCCACGGCGCAACAAGAGCTGAAGGCGGGGATCCGCGCCTGCCAGAAACTTAAGTCCTGCACTCTATCTATCGCGGCGGCAGACCTGCTTGAGCAGAAGCATCCGCCTTGTTGGGCTGGCCTCCGGAGACTGCGGATCTACGTCGCCGAGGAGGAAGGAGCCGGAGGGGGGGCCTCCAGTCAATTGCCGCTGTTGGACTTGTTGCAAGGCTGGTGTCAAGTGGGCGGGCTAGAAGAATTAGCCATCCACCTGGCGAGATCCTCGCGGCGCTACGAGCTCGTGGCCGACTCAGCAGTGTGGGCACAAATGACGAGCCTGACCCGCTTGACGCTAGGGGGCTTTGGCAGTCTTTCCGACGCTCCTACACCGCCGAAGCTATCGAGCATGCGGTTGGTACGCCTTGGTCGGCTGGGCTACGAGCTGCAGCGGCAGCTGTTTGCGCCCACGACAGAAAGTAAGCTGGAGAAGCTCGACGTCGACGAGGGTCTTTGGCTGACCGAAAGCCTCGTCCAGCGTCGCCTAGCCGCGCTGCCGGGACTACAAAGGCTCCGCCTGTGCAAGCGCACTCACGGCGAGTCCGATGAGTGGATCACGTCGCTGGCCACCCTCAATGCTCGTAGGGAGCGGAAGAAGCTTCCCTCAGCGGTGGTGCTCGAATTCAACAAGAGCAGGCTTTCCGGGCCGCAGCTACAAGAGTTGCTAGACAGCAAGACCCCCGTGTGGCTTACGAGAACAGGCTCTTCATCTTGCGACTGTAAGCGGTACATGTGGTTCGGCGGACCCAGAAGCCTGTGCACCCCTCTGGCAGAGGCCAAGGATGCAAGCATGAAGCTGTTGCTGGCCGTGTTTGGGGTTGGCACACTCGAAGAACGAAGGATGCGAGAGCTGGGAGACCGGGAAGCCACTAAGCAGCAACGACTAGAGTACCTGGAGCGCCTAGACGAGCTCAAGTGGGACACTACGTTGGCCATCCCCGCTGACGTCACGCTCACGTTCGATAGCACCAACATTTTCGCCTTGGACGACGAGGACGAGAGGTGAGGCAAGGTGCCTTGGTCACAGCTGGCGCACCACTCGCGGTGGTCCTTTTTCTCGCGTAACTTTGACCGGAACTGCCGCTTGCTCCTCGACGTGGCACACCGCCGGCCCGGCGGAAGCCCCCCCCTCGCTTCGGTGCGAATAAACTGCATCGGCGAGGCCTCAACCCAGGAGGAGCTGGCGCGGCTATCCTCGCTGCGAATCCGTAGCTTGCACCTAGACTACGGCTACGACGACGCCCCTGCCTGGCGGTGGTACCAAGCGCCCCCGAGCGTGGAGGAACTGACCCTCTCGGACCTAGACTGGAAGAAATATCCAGATCAGCCAGCAGAAGTCGACAAAGCTGCACTGCCACGGCTAAGCAGGCTGGTGCTGGAGGACTGCCAAGCACCCCCCGGCGGCTGCTCCTGCAGCTCCCGGCAGGCAGCGCACTGACGCTGAGTGCGTGCGGCGGGCTACCCTCCTGGGACCAAAGGTTCAAGCCGTTGTCGGAGCTGTGCCTCGCCTGCGAGGAAACCGAGTCCATGTGTGAATTTGCGGAGGAAGCGCTCGCCTGCTCTCGTCGAACCCTGCAGACGTTCAAGTTCGAGGTTACTGGCTGGCCAAGGACTGAGGCCCAGGCCCGGCAAGAGCAGCAACGGGTGGCAAGACTGTACGCGGGGGTCGGGCTCTGCCGAAAGCTGACCCAGCTCCGGCTGACGGCGCTTGGTAGGCTGCTCGAGGGTGGTGCTCAAGGCTGGCCCGCTCTGAAGAAGCTTGAGAAGCTTGAGGTCTTGTCGTTGGCGACGCGGGGTCCAGAGCTGGTGCGTGTTCATCCCGCCAGGATCAACCACTCTGCGGGAGGTAGCCTTAAGCGCCACCGGTGTTACCGCTCAGTCAAGATACCGGCGCATAGAGGTGTCGACGACCGCTTGGGCACGCCTGGCGACGGTGGAGAAGCTCAGCCTCGCTGGCTTTGACGTGGTCAAGGGAGCGATACCGTGGATGCGAGCACTAACCCACCTGACGATAAACTATACCTACCTCTCGTATCGCCAGCTGCGGGCACTGCTTCGGCCACCGTTGCAGGAGCTAGACGTGACGCTGGGCACAAGCAGAGAGGCTAGCTGGTTCGACGGGATCGTCCTGGTGGAGCTGCTGGCGGAGGTCAAGAGCCTGAGGAAACTATCTTTGTGCTGGGAGAAACCGGACCCCGAGTGGTATCGGCTCCTGGCGGACTTCGACCGGGTTAGAAAAGAGCAGGGCCTGGTTCCGGTAGACATTTACTGGTACTACGAGCCGGATACAACGGACGAGCAGGCGCTGGCCCGGCAAAGGGAGGCGCTGGCACTACAGACCGCGGAGCTGGGGAAGAGGTTCCACCCGGTCGAGCTGTTCTCCAAGTAGCTAAATGTCCAGGCGCTTCTTCAAGTCAATCCCGGGCGCCGGCCGGCGAACTTCTCAACCGGACCGGTAAGCCGGTAGCAGAGACAGGCAAACTTTGTTTTAATTTTAGGCACACTGCGACGGCCCGGCGTACGGCCCGCCTAGATCGGCACCACCAGGGTCTGGATGTCCCGCCGGCAGAAGGGACATTCGCGCATTCCTGCCGCACACTCGCCACACGCGCGGGCGTGGCCGCAGGGGACAAACACGACCAGGGGCCGGGGGCCCTCTTCGCAAATGTCACAGGTCCGAGCCCGGGAGGGCTCTTGCTGCTCGGCGGCCTGCAGCAGCCGCTGTAGGGTGGCCTACGCGGCCGCGACGTCGGCGGCCAGCCCGAGCCGCGCCCTCCGCAGGCCCTTGAGGGTGCCGAGCAAGTCCGCCTGTTCGGCCCGGAGCTCTTGGCCGCGGCGGCTAAGTGTCTCGTGCTGGGAGGTCAGCCTGTCCACCTCGGACTGTAATCGCTTCTGTTCGCGGGCCAGCCTCTTGTTGCAGGTGCGCAGCCTTTTGCCCCTCTCCAGCACGGATTGCAAGGGGCTGGGGGCGCGGCCGGCCGGCGCCCGGTCGGGTGCTGGTGCCGTCTCTCGCTGCGCCAGGACCCCGTCCGTCCCGCGGGAGCCGTGGGGCCAGGCCTGTCCGGCGCCTGCCTCCAGCAGCGCGCCCAGGGCCGGGCCCGGCGGATTCTCCCCCCCGGGCAGGGACGGCGCGAGGTAGGGCTGGTCACGGCGCAGTAGCGAGCCCAGCGGTTCGGAGGACGCTGCTGCCCCCGGCACGGCGGGCGGCCCGTCGCGCCGGGGCGCGGCCGGTGGCTCGTCACGCTGAGGCTCGGCCGGGGGCTCGTGGACGATGAGCCGGGCGGCGCGTTCGATGGTCCGCAACAGGTCCACGGCCGAGGCCGGGCTGGGGAGCCCCCGGGCCCGTAGCCGGGCCTTGAGGCGCCACCACCGCACACCCATGCACTGCGCAGCGTAAGCGTTCTGCTCGCCGAGCCATTCGCACGCCGGGTCCGCGCCGTAGTGGGCCAGGACATCGAGCATCAGCCACACTGCGGCAAAGTCCTCGCTCGCCATCTTCACGCACGGGTATTCGGCGCACAAGCCCGTGCAGAGTACTTCGAGCACCGTCTGGCTCCGCAGTTCGAAGGGCAAAGGCGGCTGGTACACCGGGGTGCCCAGCCCCAGGAAAGTGTGCAAGAGCAAGGGGGACCTCAGCAGGACCGCCGCCACCGGCCAGACCAGGCTGCGAGAGTGCAGCAAAGCCCCGGCGTCCAGGAAGATCGGCCGAAAGTCCTCGGGCTGCGACTGGAGCAGTGCGGCGCGCAGGATGGCTATCACCCGGCGTGCGTCGGCCACGTTCTGCTCTGCCAGGGGCACGCGCAATTCATCCAGTATGTCCGCCAACAGCAGCTCCAAGGGGAACCTGGACGCGGCCCGCTTCCTGGCCGCGCCGCGCCGGGCCCGCAGGCCCGCCAGCAAGGAGCGCAGCGTGCGCTCCGAGGCAGACCTGGCCAGGGCCCTCGACCACAGCAGTGTCGCCACCGCCAGCAGCCGCAGCCAGGCCAGGGCGAACGCCATGGGCGACAGGCTGTTGAGCCTCACGCGCGCCAGCAGCCGGCCGCCCGAAGCGGCCAGCTCGGTGTCGGGGCCCTGGAGCAGTTCGAGGAAAACTTCTGGCGCCGCCTGTGCGCAGGCCATTCTCCCGAGCTCGGACGCCGGTGCCCCGTCGATGAGGCGTTCCACTTGCTGGCGGGTGGCCGGGGTGCACGGGCCCTGGACCACCGCCAGCCCCAGCTCCGTACCCAGCGCCACGGCGCCGTCCCACTCTGCCAGCTTTTCCTGGCTCCACTCGCGCAGCAGACCGATCGCGTCTCACACCTTGGCGCGTGCTGCGCGCAAGCAAAACAGCAGCGCCTCCTCTTCGCGCCGTGGGAGCAAGGTAGCGACCAGGGTCTTCCACACCTGCAGACCACCGGTCTCGAGGCTGCCGCTGTGCAGGTAGTACTGGAGCTTGTGCGCTTGTGCCGGGGACCAACGCTCCTCCAGGACACCCTGCAAGAGGCTCTCCCAGCCCTGCTCGAGGGGTGTGGGCGCGGGCGGCGCGGCGTCGGCAGGGACGTTGGCGCCGGATGCCGCGGTAGTAGGCTGGTGAAGGGGCAACATGGGGAGGCCGGCTAGGTGCTGTACGAGGTTGGCCAGAACCGACTTTGTGCACCCCCCTGGCCACCCCCCTGGGCCCCCCCCCCGGCGCGCGCGGAGGGGGAGCGCCCCCTAGCCCCCACCTACCCCTTCCGGCATACACCGGCGGCGGAGGCGCCCCGCCCGGGCGCGAGGGCCAAGCGGCGGCTCGCGGGGCACGACCCCTAGGCGGCAGCACGGCCCTCCCCGGCCCCGGCTCCTCTGCCCTGGTCTTCTTTATTTGGATTAAAGGCAGGGGCTTTTTACTAACCAGGAACTAGAGCTCACTCCCCCCGCTCCTGCCCCTCCCCCCCCCGCTCCAGGGAGGGGGCTGGTCCTCGCCGGGAGCGGCCTCCAGCCGTAACACCAACTCCCAGGCTACCGCGTCACGCCCGCCGCCGTCGCCCGCCCGCGGTGACCGCGCCTGGCGGGGCTGCCAGGCCGCGCCGAGATCCAGGCGTGCGTAAGCTAGGGCTAGCGCCACGAGGTCCACGTGCCGGAACCAGCGCCTCTCCAGTGCGAGGTCCGGCGGACCGGCCTCTGCGGGCCGGGGGGGCGCCTGCCCGGGCAGGCGCAGCCCCAGAGCCAGAAGCTAGCGGCCCCCGTCGGACGCACGCCCAGCCCCGCCGCGCCGGGCGCCACCACGTCGCGCCCCGCCATGACGGGCCCGAAGAAGACCGCCTGCCCGTCGACCAGACAGAGCAGCTTGGTGTACCCCCCGCGCGGCGCTGCTGCTCGACCACCTTGAACGGAAAATAGACGCGGCCGGCCACGCGCAGGGCGGGGCACGCCAGTGTGCGCTGGGGGTACGGCCTGTCCCGCGCCCAGGGTACGCAGCGGGTGGCGCCCGCCCCCGGTGCCGCACGCGCCGGCACAATCCAAGCCCCGGACCCGAACAGCAAGTGCACGGCGCAAGTTTGCACTCCGCGGAGCCGCTGCCGCAGCCCAGCCAGTCCGTCCGCCGGCCGCGGGATGTCGCGGCACAGCACCTGCGCCCGCCCCGCGCCGGCTGGCTCCCACCCCCGTGAGAGCCAGAAGGTGTAGTCGTGCTGCGGCTCACGGCGCAGCACCAGGTAATCGGCGGGGGTCGTGCGGGCCAGGTACGCCAGCAACCCCGCCACGAAGGCGCTGCCGATCCCCTGGCGTCGTCGCCCCACGTCTACTTCACAGAGGTCCAGGCGCCAGCCGTCGGCTACCGACAGCAGCGCGTACGCTAGCAGCTGCTCACCTTCTTCGTACACCAGCAACAGCCTCCCGGGCTCGGCTAGTGCGCTTGCCAGGAGGTTCCAGTTGTGCCTGAACCCGGTGTCTGCGTGGGTGCCCGACGAACGTTCCACCAGCTCTCGCAGGACGGGCAGGTCGGGGGGCTGCGCCGCGCGCACCGAGGCCTCCCCGCTCCACCTCTCGCTAACCATGCGCTATTTTGCGGTGGCTGCGCGGCGCCAGGCCCCTCCGGGAGACCCCTCCGGAGACCCCTCCGGCGCTCCACGCCCCGGGCCGGGCTGCACGCGGCACACCCGGCGCGGGGGCCTCTCTCCCCCCCCCCCCCCAACTGGGACGCGGGGGTTCGGTCTGCCCCCCCCCCCCCCCCGCGTGGTGGCAGCCCAGGTCGCGGAGCGCTGTGGCCGCGGGTCCCGGGCCCCGCGGCAGGTGGACCCCCCTAGGGGGCCGGAAGGGGGTAGGGGAAGGGGGTGGGGGGGGGGGGTCCTCCTGCTCGGAGGAGGCAACCCCCCCCCCCCCCCCCCTCTGGCAGGAGGCAACCCCCCCCCCTCTGAGAGGAGGCACCCCCCCCCCCCTCTCAGGGAGGCGCAGGGAGCAAGCAACCTCCCTGGGGGGGGGGTCACTCTAGACCCGGTCGCATGGGAAGGGGGGGGCGCCAGAGAAGGAGCGGGACGACGAGGGCCTCCTCTCTCTTGAGACTCTTGAGACAAGCTCGAGTAACACACCCCCCCCCCCCTCTCTTGAGACTCTTGAGACAAGCTCGAGTGACACCCCCCCCCCCTCTCTTGAGACTCTTGAGACAAGCTCGAGTGACACCCCCCCCCCTCTCTTGAGACACTTTTGAGACAAGCTCGAGAACACCCCCCCCCCCAGGAGAAAAGAATCAAGGCACGGGGATGCCAGGGTCCTCCCCCAACTAGGGGAAAAAGGAAGGCGCGGGATGCCAGGGTCCCCCCCCCTGCCAAACTCAGGGGGGTCGGGGGATCCCCCCCCCCCCCTCCAAACTCAGGGAGCCACAGGGAGAGGAAGGTGTGTGTCCTGCGCCCGAGCCATCCCCCCCCTCCTACGCCGACGGACTCCGGGCGACCGGGAGCGGGGGAAAGTGAGGTTGGAATAATTCCCCCAGGTCGGGCGGGGAGGGGGGCGTCTGGAGGCAGAGAGAACGCGGGAGGGGACCCCCCCCTTCCCCTTCCCGGGGGAGGGTGACCCCCCCCCCCCACCTCCCCCCTCTCCCACCCGAGCACCGTGCCCTGACCCCGTCACCACATTCCGCCCCGTCCGTGGTGGAGCCGTGGGCTGTGCACATGCGTTGGTGGCCATCGGCGTACTGCTGCTGGGCGCTGGGCCCGGCCTGGGGCGTCGCCGGGCTGTTGTCGCGGCAGGCACAGTGTGTCGAGGCCGTGCGGGCCAAGGAGCGTGAACTGGCGAGCGTCACCGGGCCGTTGCTGCACCAGATTGTGGAGACGGGCCAATGTGCCGACCGGGCACGCGGAAGGCTGTCCAGCCAGTGGCAATGGAGCCTGTCGTGGTCCAGGCTACTGCCCAATGCTACGCACGCCATGTGGTAGGAGAGCGAAGTCAGCTGCCTCGTGTTCTTGTACTACCCGGACGTCTGGAACGCCTACCAACACCTAGCCCGGGCGCCCGAACGGAGTGTCCTGGGCGGGCTCGCCCTCGTGCACCGGCTGGGGGGTGCTTAGGCGGCCAGGGAACTAGAGCTGCTGTCCCCCTGGACCACGTGGCCCGGCCCCGGCGTAGCCGACAGCCTGCTGCTGCCGGGGCCCGCCATCTTCTGTGCCGCTCTGCCCGGCGCCCGGACGCCGTACTACGTGCTGCAGTTCCTGCACTCACGCCTGCAGGACCGGGGCTGGGGCGGTCGCTCTGGGGTGAGCCCGCCGACCTGCCGGGCGCCGCGCTGGCCGACGCGCTGGCGCAGCTCGCCGGCGTCCAGGACCCCGCCCTGCTCGCGAACGAGACCCATACTTGGCAGGTCATGGGCCTGCCCGAGGCCGTGCTGGTGCTGGACCCCGCGGCCTGGACGCAGGGCCCCGTCGCGCGCCTCCACTTTAACCAGTGGCGGTCGGCCTGGGGGGTCCTGTGCTGGTGGCCCGCGCCGCCCGCGTGGCTGTGGGTCGGCGTGGCGCTCGCGCTAGCCTCGGCGTGCTGCTACTGCGGCACCGCGTGGCGGCGCTGGCCGGGGGGCGGCGCGGTTACCAGCCCGTGCGCCAGGGCCCGGAGCGGGGTCCGGCCGCCTGGCCCCTAGCACGCCGCCGGCCGGCGCCGCGCACGTCGTCGCAGCGCGGCCAGGCACGGGCGCCCCCGCCCCGCTCCTCCACGGTCATCCCCGGGGCCGGCGGGGTGGCCGGCGGACTACCAGCCGGGGCCGGCGGGATGGCAGACCGAGGCCGGGCCGCCGGGCGAGGACGAAGAGCAAGCGGCCGAGGACGGTTACTTTTAATGACTCACAGACCACGTAGGGTTGGCCGCACGGCGTTTCCCCCCCGCCACCCACTGCCCCCCCCCCCCCCCGCTTTTTCTTCTCTCCCTCACTCACGACGGTGCCCCTTGCCGGTGTGGGTGTCGACCTGGCGCCCGCAGTGGGTGCACTTGGCGACTGCGTGGCACAGGCTGAGGGCGGCCTGCACGCGCTCGAGACCCTGGTGCGCGGGGCTCGCGCTGCCTTCCCCCAAGGAGGGCAGCGAGATCGTAGCGCCCGCCGGCCCGCCGGGCAGGCTTTCGACCACGTGACTGGCCCCCCGCAGGAAGTTCTCGGCCGCCACGAGCGCCGCCGCTTGGCCGCCAGGCGGCCGACTGGGCTCGTTGCATGTTTCCTGTTCTCCTCCTTGAGACGGGATACTACGGCTAGGACCTTCCGCCTCGTCGTTTACCGCGACCTGGCTGCGGCTGAGGAGGCCTGACTCCTCGTGGTCAGCCGCCGCCCTCTCCTCTGCTGCGGCTGTCCCAGCACGATTTCCAAAGCAGACAGCCTGTTACGGACGCGGCTGAGCAGCGCCCACTGCCTCTCGCTGGCCCCGTGGCCCTCTGGCGTGACCCGTGCCACTGCCTGGCGCAATTGCCGTTCCAGCCGCCGCCTCTTAGCGGCTCGGTTTGTCGCGCCCCAAAGGCCCCGCAGAGGTAAAAAAGGATAGCCAGGCCTGCACGCAGACAGAGACTGCGCGCCCCGAGTCCGGCGGCCGTCCTCAAATTGCATAATTTGGCAGACCAGGCGGTTCAGCCGCTGCGAGGACAGTGTAGGACTTGGTCTTGCACCGGTAGTGACCCTAGGCTCGGCTTCGCCTGGCGCGCCGAAGTAGACGTCCTCGGGATTCAGCTCCAGTAAAGGAAATGCATTCTTCTGGAGCAGCCCGGCTATCTTCCTCTGAATCGCAGATTGTAGCTGGACTAGCAGCTCCGAGGGAGCCTCGTTGATTTGCCCGGTCAGGAGGTCGTGGACAGACAGGTGGGGGGCTTCGGCCCCGGGCCCGTTGCCTGATCACCCGACTCCTCCTCTTCGTGCCTGGAACCGGCGGCTCCCATAGTCAGCACAGGTTGGCTCGTACCCTTGTCACGAAACGATCCGCCTTTGGCACAGTAGGCCGGTGGTGCCGGGTCCCCGGCTGGCGGGCGGCGGGGGGACGGAGAGAGAGAGTGTAAGGGGGAGGTAGCGAGGAGGGAAGGAAACGAGGTGGACGCGGGGCTTGCGCCGGCAGAGAGAAGCGTCGGGGCCGAGGGGAGAAGGGGGGTGCCCCCCCCCCCCGGTTTCCGGAGCGCGCCACGGTGATTTTTAGGACCGGACTAGCTAGGCTAGCGTGACTTAGGCCCAGGGCTGGCTCCTCCCGGAACCGGGCCGGCCGCCTGCCCAGGCTAGAACCAGGCCACGCGTAACCCCGGAAGACCACGTCCGTGTCGGCCCACACTTGGCCAGTGAGGGCCGCCGGCAGCGGGCCCAGCACCAGGACGCGCAGGCGGGGGAAGCGCAGCACTGGAAGCCTAGGATGAGCCCCGACAGGCAGGCGGGGCGGTCCCGGCCGACGTACGCTAGCCACAGCGTTTCCAAGCGGGGGAACGTGGTCTGGCTGAGGAAGCTGCACGCGGCGGCAAACCGCCGCGGGCAGTCCGCCTCGACGCGCAGCTCGACTAGTTGGCAGGTAGGCGCGGTTCCGCGTCCGAGCGGGGCTCGCGGAGGTTCCGGCCCAGCTCGAAGCCCCGCGCGCCGCTCACCACGTGCAGCGCCAGCACGTCCAGGCCCAGGCCGGCCCCTAGCACGGAGAGCGGAGCCACAAAGGCGATCTTGGCCAGCCGCAGTCCCTCGTCCACGTCGACCACCACTTCGACCGGGCCCCTGCGGCGGCCGGCCGGCGGCCGGCTGCTCCCAGGCAGCCAGCAGGTGGGACAGCCTCCAGGAGTGGCGGGGCTGTGCCCTGCCCTGGTGGGGCCAAGTTCCACACCACGGCCAGCGCGCCAGGTCCACGGCGCACAGGAGGTAGCTGGCGACGAGCCGGCGGCACACCGCCGGGAGTGGCTGGTACCCGTCGGTCTGACTAGGCCCCCTAAGCTTGCCGTCCCCCGGCGCCCCGCGGCCGGCCGTCGGGTTGGCTGCCATTCGCTTCCACCGCCCTGGGTCAGAAGTGTGCCGGGCGGGCGCCGTGCACACGCGTGCGCCAGGGGGGCTGGCGCCGGCAGCGGGGGCGGGGAGGGGGCGCGTGTGCGCGTCCCCCGGGCCGTGGGGCCGGGACCGCGGGAGGGAAGGGGGGTGGTGCGGCGTGTGCGCGCCGCTCCGCCGCGCCGCGGGCAGGAGGCACTGCGGAGAAGAAACAGGGAGGGGAAACCGTGGGGGGCGTGGGGGGGGGGGGGGGGACAATGGCTCTGGTACTTGGCTGTAAACCACGTATGCTTGCCTCCTCACCCGCTGGTCGCCCAGGCGGGGCAGTCCCGCTCGACCGAGAGCACCGGCTGCTGCCAGGCAAGGCGGCCTGGCTCCAGGGGGCTTAGCCCCCAGGCGAATTAGCCTGGCTGTGGCGCAGGTGTCGTCCGCTGCTTGC
>WBZZ01001387.1:0-25000 GCA_019918135.1 Paulinella micropora
GAAAGGGGCAGAGCCCTTTCGCCCACCAGACCCGCCAGCACGCCCGCCCCGCCCTAATTTCCATCTAAACATAGGGCCCCCGTATATATAGACACGGGAGCACACGGCGGACCACGGCGGGGCAGACGATTGATATAATTATTTAATTTCCAAAAAAAAAATTGTTAACCAATATATACGATGGAGACACACACTTACAACGGTATTCAGTATAGGTTGGACAGATTTAGGGAACAAAACATTAATTATGAAATCAAAAGGGTCAGGGGTCAAGATGTGCTTTACATAATACCTGAGGGGTATAAAAGAAAGTATAAGGTTGATACAACAACGGCCCAGAATTACTTGAACCGAGTAAGAGGCGCTGTTTACTTTGAGTATCATCCTATTCCAGTAGCACCGCCCTTACCTATTTTGGAAGGGAAAGTGTTTGAAGCGAAAGTGAGGGAAAGAAAAGAAAAGGTAAAAGACCTGATGCAGTATGCGAACTACGAAATCAAACACGTTGATAGCAAAAAGCACGTGCTGGGTGTTAATGAAAGCCAGTATTGGGTTAAGCTTACTGGAAACTTCACTTCTTTTAGTATGAATGATATTCTACAGTTCATTGAGATAATACTGAATGACTTTATCAAAAGACAGAGACAAGGCAGTATGGTATGTCTAAGTATCAAGTTTGTAGATTACTATGGAGCAGTATCTACGGGTTTGAAAAGGATTAACGAGATTTCTGTCAGCGATGTTTTAGAAAGATTGTCAGCATTATTTATAAGCAATGAAAGCCTTTATACAGACGAAAATGGATCCAATATGGATAAGTTCAGGTTCGTTTTGAAATCTGTTGAAATGCCGACGGGAGGGACCAGGCTTCAGGTAATTAATAAGTTGGATGTATATAAAAAGAAAGGGTAATTCAAATTAATAATACAGACAACATATGCTTAGCACGAGCAATTATTGTAGTAAAAGCAAAAAAAGAAAAACACGAAAAATTCAAAGTAATAAGGATGGGGCGAAAGATACAGGAGGAGATGGCTTTGAAACTACACGAAGAAGCGAAAGTTATTCAGGATGTGTACGGTATTCCTGAAATGAAAACTTTTGCTAGTCACATTAAATACAATCTCGTTATTGTTGAATTCCCTGATAAGATAGTTTATAAGACAGATTTACTTGATGAGGCAGGCAAACGGCTTACGAACCTTTATATACTTAAAACAGAGAACCACTACGATGCGATAACCAATATGAAGTCTATGGTAGGCAAAGAAAACTTCTGTGAGTTATGCTTAAGAGGATTTCAAAAGAGACATGCCTGCGAATCCACTTGTAATATCTGCGAAACCAAAGACTGTAAGGGTATTATCGATAAAAGCAATTGGACTGATTGCTATTCGTGTAATAGAAAGTTTCCAAATACGGTATGTTTCAACAACCACAAGAGGACGAATTGCGATATCAAGGCGAAATGTCTTTCGTGCGGACTTAATTACAGAAGGAAAGACGAACACAAGTGCGGTTATGCGAAATGTCGTAATTGTAAGGAACTAAAACCACTTGATCACCAATGTGAAATAGTGAAGAAAGACATATTACCTTTTTCAGAGAAATACATATTCTTTGATTTTGAAGCGATACAGGATACGGGCGAGCACATTGTTAATCATTCGGAAAGTCAGTATTTCGATGCGAAGGAACCACCAGTTATCCATAAGAACATTGATGATTTCTGTAAGTGGGCTTTTGAATCTAAGCACAACGGCTTTACATTCATTGCTCATAACAGTCGCGGTTATGATTGTCAGTTTATTTTTAAATGGTTGGTAGATAACGGGCAAGCACCATTCGTCATTTATCAAGGCGGTAAGATAATGATGATGACTTTGAAGAAATACCGCTTTATTGATAGTTTGAGTTTCTTGACTATGCCTCTGGCTGATTTTCCTAAAACATTCGGCTTGAACGAACTTAAAAAAGGCTTCTTCCCTCACTTCTTCAATACGGACAAGAACAACAACTATGTTGGCGTTATGCCTCATAAGAAGCACTACGGCTACGACACGATGAAAGATAAGAAAAGAGCGGAATTCTTAGAATGGTATGAAAGCCAAAGAAACAGCACATTTGATATGCGGAAGGAAATCGCTGAATACTGTCATAGCGATGTTGACATTCTGAGAAGGGGTTGTATGGATTTTAGAAAGCAGTTTCTAGAATTCGGTATTGACCCGTTTCAATATACAACTAATGCGAGTTGTGTTATGGCTTTGTATCGTGCTAAGTTTATGCCAGAGAATTCAATTGCTGTGTTGAAGGCAGAAAAGCAAAACAGGATTACCTCTCGGGCTTGTGTTGAATGGATAGCTTACAGAAGCAGGTTAGACCAAACGGATATCAAACATGCTTTCAATGGAGGTGAAAAGATGTTTAACTTAGGTCAATCAAACGCGTACGTAGATGGCTGGGATGAAAAGACGAAAACCGCTTACGAATTTCACGGCTGTCTCTGGCACGGATGTCCAAAGTGCTTTAATGGTAATACAAATAATACTAAGAAGAATAAGACGATGGGCGAACTATACAAGGCAACAATGAGACGAGAAAAAGAACTAAGCAAACAAGTCAGCAAACTAGTAATTATCTGGGAATGTGAATGGAGATTAATGAAAACGAGTGAAAGCCTAGCGGAAGATACTAATGAACGAATTACCGAACAAGAAGGACTGAACCCGCGAGAAGCAATGTTTGGAGGTAGAACGGATGCTCTAACATTGTATTGGAAATCACGACACGAGAACGAATACGCGAAATACGTTGACATATGCTCTCTGTATCCGACCGTTATGTTTTACGACCTTTACCCTAGCGGGCACCATACTATTATAAGACCCAACAACGATGACGATAGAAAAGATATGAAAAACAAAATCATAAACAGAGAATACTTTGGAGTGGCTAAGGTTAAGATGCTACCGCCTAGAAAATTACTACACCCTGTTTTACCAAAGGCGGATAGAGGAAAACTAATGTATTACTTATGCGACAAGTGCGGAATGACCGAACAAAAGGATGAATGTAATCACACCGATAACGAGCGAGCAATAACTGGCACTTGGGCAACTCCTGAAATTTACAAGGCCTTAGACAAAGGCTACAAGCTAATTAAGGTATATGAGGTATGGCACTGGAAGGAGCAGAGCAGTAGCCTGTTTAAAGATTACATAAAAACTTTCTTAAAGGTTAAACAAGAGTCAAGCGGATATCCTGATGGATGTATTACACAGGAACAAAAAAGAAACTACATTGACAGTATGGAAGTCAAGATGGGTATTAAGATGGACGAAAACAAAATAGAAGAAAACCCCGGAAGGCGAGCGATTGCTAAGTTGTGCTTGAATAGCCTGTGGGGCAAGTTTGGTGAAAAGCAAAACAAAACTCAAAACAAAATGATAAAAGACAAAGATACCTTATACAAGTTAATGAGCGATAAGTCAGTCGATAACATAAACATAAACATTATTAACGACAAAATAATAGAAGCGAGTTATGACCTTAAACAAGATGCGGTAAGCGACCCCGTGAAAACAAATATTGTAGTTGCTTTATTTACGACTTGCCACGCGAGGATTAGACTATATGAGATGATGGATAAACTAGGGAACCGAATTCTATACCACGATACGGACACTGTCATATACACAACAGACTTAACAAAAGGCGAAACAGATGTGAAAACTGGTAAGTTGTTAGGCGAATGGACGGACGAACTACACGGAGCAAAGATTATGACCTTTATTGGAGGCGGACCAAAGTGTTATGGTTATGTCTTAGATAACGGCAAAGCAAGTATGAAATTCAAAGGCTTTAGTATGAATTATGAAAACAATAAATCATTAAATTTACCAAATATGTTAAGTGTCATCAGTTGCGGACTTGGAATTAAAAACAACGACCTTATTGAGAACGGCAAGAATGAATTGTTAGAGTTGCTTAAGACTCAGGAAGAAAAATTGATTGCTAAACGAATTGAAAAATCTGGTAAAGTTGTTATAGTAGAGAACAGCAAGATAACAAGAGATAAGCAACAGAAAAAAATAACGAGCGAATACTTAGAAAAAATATTCAGCTTTACTTACACTAAAAGAAATATTATTGGTATTGTAGATCATGCGATTGAAACTAGACCGTTTGGATACTAAATAAAAAAAATGATAAAAAGATTATTTATTTTTTGCCTTTTTGCCTTTGCCCCTGAAACTTCTAATAGTATGAACACCCATCGTCGGCTTCACTTGCTTAGTATTTACAGCCGTTGCCCCTAACAACGACACAGGGTCGTACTTAGTTCGGTAGTTCGTGGTTAGCTTCGCAGTTTTCGCCCGCTTACCTTTTGGATTTACTCTAACAGCTACTCGGTCAATTACTCCTTCAATTAGGTCTCTCGTGCTACTGCCTTTATTGTATGTAGTCGCCTTCACCCCCGTTTGTCGGCTTAAGTCTTTTGCTATTGTGCCACCTAGTGAATGTCCCGTCAGCTCTACATTTTCTTTACCATATTTCTTTATGACTTCGTTAACCAACTTCTGCTCTTCTTTATATCTCGGAGTTCTTTTCAATACTCCCTTTACCAAGGCAACATCGGTTAGCAAGTCTCGCTTATCCGCACTTCTTCTAAATGCTACAATTGCCTTACCGTCTTTCTCATACACCGTTGATTTCTCTTTGCTTGCGACTGGCTTCCATCCGTCAGACCCTTTTCGTTCTGACGAAGACAAATAGACATCCTCCGATAAACTAGCACTACCTCCTTTTTGTTTCCTGTATTCTTTACCAGCCTTTTGCAATGCCTCCTTGTAGCTTATACCGTGTTTAGCGGAGTAAGCCTTTACAAAGACAATCCATTGAGACATTGCGGAGACTCCGCCTCCGCACCTCCACTGGTTTTGTGAAGCTTTTTCAAAAGGTTCTATATGATTAATTATTTAATTTTTTATTTTTTATACTATCTACTATATACATCACTCTACTATGACTACCCTTACAAGACTGTGCGAGAAGTTTGAAAAACTTTCCATTGAAGGCGAAAAAAAATCATTTTCTCTCGCCGATGTTCAAAAGGTAATCCACGACGAAATAAAAGCGATTGAAGAAAAGAGAAATGCTCAACCAAAAGACGTGTTCCATTTTGGTAAATACAAAGGTAAAAAAATAGAAGACATCGCCAAGATTGACAAGCCATATATTGAATGGTTAGTTCGTCAGCCGTGGTGTAGTAATAAAGATGAATTGAAAAAGTATTTGTAAAGTCTTTGTATTTTTTTTGCTTCAATGATCTTCTAAGTAATTAACGATAACACTTACATTTCCTCCATTATTAACAGTCGCGACAGACTTTTGTAAAAATGTTAGATTTTCACCAGGAGAAAGTTGTATGTCGTAAGTTCGCAGGTCTATAAGCTGGCTAGAAGTAGCATTAACATAAAGTTTAAGGATGACGTCCGTTATAGCAGCACCACCGATGGCAGTCGCAGAGACGTTCTTTGATACGATTGAAGTCGTGGCATCAATATCAGCGAAGTTTTCATTCGTAAGTGCTCCAGTCGTTTTTACAATTCGCACTATATTAACTTTAGCATCTTCGTTCGATATGCTCACGAGAGATGGGTAAACAATTGAATAATTTGTTGCGGCATTATTAAAAAGCGTTTTATTTTTTATGCTAAGAATTGGGCTTTCAGTAGTGCTCGCCGCCTCACTTCCTTCCGCTTCGTTAGATATGCTTGAATTAATAGTGTTGGGGCCCTCAATAAACATACTACAACTGGCCGTTTTCAAACTTTGTATTCCATTTCCTGGATTGATATTGTAGATACGAGCTACAAATGGGAGAGTTGTATTTCGTAGACTGACACCAGTATTGGCATTCGCATACTTAATCATATGGACAAGCTGGAATTCGCCCGTTGTTGGATTCTCAATTGAAAACTTAATAGCACCAAAGCCCAAATACTGAAATTGAATTTGAAATACATTTCCCTTCGTCCAATCCAGTAAGGGCATATCGCCTGTTCCATCACAGGGGTCATTCCAAATCGCTTGTTGAACCAAGGTAGGCAATCCTCCCTTACAATGTAGAATATTCATACCCGTATCTCTGTTTTTGTAGAAATAGAAACCATTTTGTAAATCATTATCACCAATACCAATAAATGAACTATAATTCTTAGTTTCATCAGTAGTCCATAAGGCAGTGAAGCGTGCTAAGACGCCCATACCTGTTCTGTATTTTATTGTTTTTTTACTCGTCAATACCGCATTAGCAGTAGCATCTGCGGTTGTTTTTAATTCAGCCATATTACTGCTAAATGAAACGGTCGCCTTCGTTTCTGTTTTCGTCCATATCCGTGTATTAACTGTGTATGGAAAATTTTCTTGTAATACTGGAGTTAATGAACTGGTTAAGGCTTCACCAAATGCGGTTTTCATGTTATTTGTTTCAATGTGTCCGTCATACCCGACTTTGACATTTACGAAGTCTCCGTCTGGATTTTGGGCGACTAAATTTCTCTGATGACTCATAGCTTCGTATATTATATGAAAAAAATAAATCTAAATTTTTAAATATTACCTCAACGGATGGGGTGGCTAACTTATTGTAATCATATTCGCCTTAACCTGAACCTCTCGCTGAGTGATTGCCACAGTGTAATGGTTGAAGGCGGCATTCGCGGTGGTCGCAATAAACTCCCATCGTCGCTCAGTATCAAGGCTTAAACCACTGATTTCATTTTGGTCCTTGCTATATAGCGGACGGGTATTATCCCAAGCATCCGCCCAGAACCAGTTGTATTTATAAACATCGTTATTCAACAAGGCCGAACCCTCAATCTTTGGCTTCAGGTACATATAGTCTTCTTCGGTGGCACAGTCAATGTTGAATTCTTGCTGGCGGGCGCCATCCAGAGTAGTGTAAAAATTTACAACCTTAGCGGCGGCGCGGTTATCGTGGTCATAAGCTGTGTTCTTCCTTTCTTCTGTGTTAAAAACAGAGTGATAAATCTTCTTCAAACGGCGACCATGCCCGCGGTCAAATCGTATAATAATGTTTTGACTTGTGCTTGCTTGTGTCGTATTTTTGTAAACATAGGGATAATCGATATTGAAGCTCATACCTTCAGGGCTAGAAATCTTCTGCTGGATTGATTGAATGACGTCGGGGTTTGTTTCAACCGCAAGAAACAAGGCGAGATTGGTGACGTCGGCAGATGCAGCCATAGGCATTGTAGCATTTAGTGCGGCAAGATAAGCAGTGCTAATACAAGTTGCGGCGCCATTCGTCACCGTATAACCAGTTCTGTCAGTAGCACTCCACACAATTCGCATAGTCAAAATCTCTGGAAACATAATAACCTTATCAAGCGCGAAAATAGTGTTAATAATCATACCCAAAGGAATTTTCACATTAATGGCCAAAGCGGCATTCGCTCCACTTCCAACAAGATACTTCGCCTCGTTGTAATTAACATTTACTGCGGACAAAGCTCCAACGCCAGTCGTCAAAGCAGCATCATCATGACGACGAGCAGAAATCACGGGCTCTCGCAATAGGTTCTGAGTTGCGGCGGCAACATCGTTATTACCATCAGCGGCCGCACGAAAGGCAGTTCTAATAGCTTCAGTAGCACTAATGTTAATCAAACCGTTAGCATTACACTTTTGGAGCATACATCCATATCCACTGGCATCACCATGGTTAGGAAGGTCAAGGAAATCCTTCAAACTCATTTCTGGTTTCCACAACATCTTAGTCACTTGTCTGAGGTTGTTAACATCGGACAGATAAACACCGCTACGGGTCTGAAGTTGTATCTGGCTAATTTGTGAAAGGCAGTCCATAAAAATTCTAGAATAAGTGTTGGCGCCCGCCGCTCTCATAGTATAAGTAAAACTCAAATAAGACCGAGCGAGATTAAAAGGTCGGCTAATAAGGTCAAAGCTTCGTTCTTGTCCGCCAGCAGTGCTGACTTCAAAAGTTCCAGAGCCCTCACGAGGGGCTAGCTTATTCAAACGATAAGAAGCACTGATGTAGTCAGTTTTAGAAAAGTCTAGTTCGCCTCCGTGTTGTGTTGGCATTTTTGTGTAAGTGCTTTTTTTCAAAAACCACTTACAATCTCAAAAAACTTACGATCAAAGGTCTCTATATATTTTAATCTGAGAAAAAAAAATTAATTAATTACCTGTTGGGGCAAGCCCCTACAACCCCAATTGGGTTTGAAAGGGTTTACCCTTTCGATTTGAGTAGATTAAAAAATGATGTAAATAAATTAAAATAATTAGTCTCACGGTAAATCAACAAAGTCATAACAATACCGAGGCCGTTAAGATTAACTGGCTGGTCGTTTTCATCTGTCAAATAGAACCGATACACATTGCTTGAACTAGTAGACAATCTTTTGCCGTATTCACTACCAGAGCCGTCATAGATAACAGAGCCGAACGGGATTTCATTCGCCGTGTATATTTCTTGGAGCACGTGATTATCACCTTCGCCGACTAGATCGCTTTGTAGATACAATGTTTTTTCGCCAGTCAAGATTATGACATTTGGCGACCTCAGTGTATTATTAGCAAAGAAATAAGTAATATTAGTGTTCGTTAAGTCGAGGTTAAGAATATTTAGACTATCGACGGCTAGCTCATTAAGGCCTAATAAACTTTTGAATTGCGACATTATTATATAAATTGGATAATAATTAATCCGAATAAAAATTATTTTTGGTTAGATATATACCCGAGACAAACAATGCCAAGAGGTAATAGAGAGATTGCCATAAAGAACCTTGAAAAAGCGACTGTAATGAAGAAACAATATGCGAGGCAAAGAAAGATTGAGCGGGCTAAGGAATTACTCGCGGAGGAAGAGGCAAAAAATGTGAAAGAAATGAATGAAGACGAAAAGATGGAACACGTGGCTAAGAAGCAGTTGGCGAGGGATATGATAGATGGCAGAGATGGCGAGAAAAGTGATGAAAGCAGTGAAAGCGAGGAAGAGGTTGAACAGGATTTCGTTGATATCGTCGCGCGACGTGTTGCGGGTATGAAATTGAAGACCAAACAGAAGAACACTAAGAAAGCGGTAAAAAAGAAATTGCCTGAACTAGAAGAAAGCGAGAGTGAAAGCGAGGAAAGCGAGGAGGAGCCTCAGCCGAAGAAAGGGGGGGGGGGAAAGACCGGCCGTGTTAATGTCAATGTTTATGCTGGACAGCCGGAGAAGTCAAAAAAAGAAAGTAATGATGTTTCAAAAATGTTTTTAAAGTTCTAATATAGATTGCGAAGCTACGCTTGCAAAGTGTATGAAGGATATAAAAAATTTACCGCTCGAGGTCCGTTCTCACATTATGGAGTATCTATATAATCATCGTGAGTATGACTTCAATAGTTGCTATGTGTGTGGACTAACTCTATGTTTAGCTAACAGACAGATTACAGCCATTGATGATACATTTGACCGATTTTATACTTATGAGTTTTGTTCTAATTATTGTTTTGAACTTGAAAAAAAAGAAAGATTAATATATAAGGATACAGCGTTAGGTGTCATTAAGTATTAGAACCGTGCTTCACCAAAAAAAGGGAGGTGCGGAGGCTTGCCTCTGCGATGGACCACAAACACAGCAATCCACAAAATACTGAAACCGGAGGTGATGAGGCGAAGTCTCTGCTAGATAAAGAAGAACTTGAAAAAAAGAAAATTGAAGAGGCTTCCGAAATACACCATCAATCCCAGAACCCTAAAATATGGAATACTATACTAACCCCTGAGCCTGAACCATTAAGCCAAGTGTTTATTGACTTGATGGATATGTCTAAAATAGCGACTAAGAAAGGAAACAAAAATTACAATTTTGGATTAGTAATTATTGATGTTTATTCTCGTCGTGGTTGGATTGAACCGATTAAAAATAAAACAACAGGCGAAGTATTGGAAGGATTAAAGAAAATGCCGAAACCTAAAAGGATTACGTCAGACAACGGTAGTGAATATAAAGGACAAGTTGCTGAATACTTCAAAGAGAATGGAATTCAACATACTACAAACGAAGTTGGCGACCACCGAACTATGGGCATAGTAGATAGGTTTATTAGAACAATAAGAAATGATTTAAATTTTATGTGGGAAATTAATGACGATTTTATTTGGGTTCCTTACATTTATGAAATTGTTAATAATTATAATAATACATACCATAATACTATTAAGGCTACACCTATGGAAGTCTATGAAGGTAAAAAGAAAAACGATCAAGAAATATACACAGGGCTGGTCTTATTAATAAATTTCCTAAGGGCTCAACCGTTATAAAAGAACTAGAAAGAACGGTTTTTTCTAAGGGTGATGTTCAGTATTCAAAGAAAGTATATACAGTTAAGGCCGGAAAGGTTTCAAGTTAATACTTGGCGACCACGAATTAATTAGTCCTCAACAATTATTAAAGTCCAAAATGAACGAACAAGAACCGGAAGAAGTTAAACCTCAACTAGCCGACAAAGTTAAAGAAGTAACTAAACAAAAAAAGACCGGCCACTTATTAAAGTCATTAGATATAAAACCGGAAAACATTCGTAGTAGTGCCCGGATTAAAAAGAAAAAAGAAATAATGGATTTGTAAGTTATGAAAAATTAAAGTAACACAGGAGAATGTCCGGAAGCTAAGTTAAGTAAATACAGCTATCGCTGTAGGAAATAGTGAAACTAGAATGAATGAACAAAAAAAGTGTTATTGAGAAAATTAATTACACATCCCAAACACCCTTGTAAACGGTTTTGATTGATTTTTCGTGAGCAGAAGATATTTTTTCTATATTGTCCCATTTCCAAAAAGGGACATCGAATCTCTTCATACACCGCCAACCATGGTTCAGGATTTTTAGGCGCAGACTTAAACCCCCAACGAACGACTGCTGTTCTGCCTTGTTTTTCTTCAGAGTAAACTTTGGCTATGCCTACATTTCTGTCAATGAGAACATAATAAGTTTGGCCCATTCTGATTTCGTTCGGGGTTCCTGGTCGTCGCCCACCTTTCTTAGCCCCTTTCTTCGCACCTCTACGCCCACGAAATTCTGCTGGAACATTAACTGCAACTGGAGCTGGAGCATTAACTGCAACTGGAGCTGGAGCATTAACTGCAACTGGAGCTTGAGCATTAACTTCAATATCGCCAAATCAATCAGCCAAATCCTCAACAGCAGGGTCGGCTTCACGAGGTTGCTCTTCAGCCATTCAATCAACCTACACAAACACACACAGAGGGACAATATGTGTGTTTATGTAGGAGTAGTTTTAAGTCGTGCTCAGGACTGAATATAAAAATTTTGCTCATCGAATTTTAGTAGTTGCGCCCCTCATATAATATCCAATTATTCCCTGTAAGCCCTGTTCATATTCCTGTCTCCATCTACCACCTTTTCACTTATTTCATCAATTCTCTTCATCATCACACACGCCTCAGCAAACGTCGTTCCACTTCAATCCTTCTTTCCATTGTTGCTATCTCTACCGATTTCAACATTTCTCTATTCTCTCTCCTCCATTGCTTCATCAATTTCATCTCACTTTCAATCTTTCTCTTTTTCATCTTCTTTCTTCTATCCTCCATTAAGTCTTCTTCGATATCATCTCTCTCCTCTCTCTTTCGAATATCATCTCATTCAACGCATCTAGTCTATCTTTCTTTTTTTCCAACTCTTTCTCCATATTCTCGATTATCATCTCATCTTTCTCTATCTCTTTTTCTTGCTTTATTTTCATTTCATTTAGTTTTTTAGGTCCGCATCTATTTGCTCTAAACTGTTCTTTCCACATTTCTTTATCTTTTATGTTATTTGGAATGAGATTAATGGACATTATGTTCGGGGTTTTGTGGTTTTGTGGTTTTGTGCGTTTTTGCGTTTGTGCGTCAAAAACAACAAAAACGAACGACAGAGCTAAAACGCGTGCGTCAGCGCATCAAAATCCGCCGCTCAGACGCATTGAAGTACGGCTGTTCAATTCTATTTCATTCTTTCAACCTAACAGAAACATTAACAAAAAAAAGTCAAGAAAAAATCGCAAAACCCGTTATATTTCTTTTTTTCGCAAATTGACAGCTGTGCCTGTGTTCAATGTTGAGAAAGGCTATGTGTATCATTTTATTAACCGTTTCCACTTTTTTACGACCGTTGCCGTTTTGTCCCTGCGGGCCGGCCGGTGTGTGTCTCTGTGTGGCGGGTGGTATGTCGTGAAAAAGTGTGCCGAAGTGCGACCCTATACTACTGCTGGTCTTATTAATAAATTTCCTAAGGGCTCAACCGTTAGAAAAGAACTAGAAAGAACGGTTTTTTCTAAGGGTGATGTTCAGTATTCAAAGAAAGTATATACAGTTAAAGGCCGGAAAGGCTTTAAGTTAATACTCAGTGAAAACGAACTAGTCAGTCCTCAACAATTATTAAAGTCCAAAATGAACGAACAAGAACCGGAAGAAGTTAAACCTCAACTAGCCGACAAAGTTAAAGAAGCAACTAAGGAAAAAAAGACCGGCCACTTATTAAAGTCATTGGATATAAAACCGGAAAATATCCGTAGTAGTGACCGGATTAGAAAGAAAAAGGAAATAATGGATTTGTAATTTACTACTACATTGATAGCTGTATTGCCTACAGCAATAGCTGTAATATAACCGGAAGGTAAATGAATTTTCAAATTTAAATTTGATAGATTATTTTTTAATTTACAAACTTTGCTTTGATCATTTTCTTCAAAGCGACCTTATCTTTTCCGTGAACGTATGCGTCATAAAGAGTTGGGTGACAAACTTGCGACCCATCATCAAAAAAGGAAACCCACATAGTTTGCCCAGAAATCAGCCTTTTGGTAGAGGATTTGGAACCAACAACTTCAAGATTTGGAAGCTCTTTTCCATCTTGTTTTTTTAGAAAAGAGATAAATCATCATCCTTCATTTCCAAAAAAATCCCCCAGTTATTTTTTGTGGGGTATATTTGCCAGAGGTTGAGCCCAAACCCCCTACATTCAAGGAAACTTCTTCGATCTTTTGTCTCGCTTCCCCAACATCCTTTTCTTCAACCTAACAATACATAATCATAAATGAAATATAAACAATAAAACAGAAAGTAATTACCGCAGGTGCTGGTACTGGTGAAATAGGCTCCTACAATACACAAACAACAATAAAACAACAAAAAAGGAAAAAGAGATTACATCTACCGATGTAGTCGGTATTACCTTTGGAGGAGTTGCCGGTGCTTCTTCTTCCTTCTTCTTCGGAGGCATTGCGACCTACACATTCATACACAGCGACAAACTATGTATGAATATGTAGGGGTAGTTTAGAGTCGTGCCCAGGACTTTATATAGTCAATTATCTATAAGCTTTATTCATATTTCTATTACCTTCCCCTACGTCTATCCCTATTTCATCTAATCTTTTCATCATCATACATGCCTCCGTAAATGTCGTCCCTCTTTCAATCATTTTTTCCATCTTAACAAGCTCCTCTGCCACTATCATTCCTCTATTCTGCTTCTTCCAATGCTTCATCAATTTTATTTCACTCTCAATCTTTCTTTTCTTCATCTTCTTTCGTCTATCCTCCATCAAGTCTTCTTCTATCTCGTCTCTCTCCTTCTCTCTTTCATCTATCGTCTCTTTCAACGCATCTCGCCTCTCCTTATTAAGCAACTCTTTCTTCATATTCTCAATTATCGCTTCGTCTTTTTCAATCTCTTTATCTGCCTTTATTTTCAATTCATTTAACTTGCTTAAACTATATCTATTAATTTCGAATTGTTCTTTCCACATATATTTATCTTTTACATTATTTGGGATCAGATTTAATGACATAAATAGTATAATATATAATATGGATAAGGCACTTATGGCTCGCAAAAAAAGAACGACGACGCAAAAGAGCAAAACGATGCGTCGTGAAACGAACGACACGTCGCATTGAAGTTTTGGCTGATTAATTATATTTCATTTTTCTATCTAACAAAAACTTCAACAAAAAAAGTCAAGAAACACCGCAAAACCAGTTATTTTTCCTTTTTCGCAAATTGACAGCTGTGACTGTGTTCAATGTTGAGAAAGGCTATGTGTATTATTTTATTAGTTGCCATTTTGTCCCGGCGGGCCGGCCGGTGTGTGTCTCTGGTGGCAGGGGTGGTATGTCGTGAAAAAGTGTGCCGGACCTAATCAGCTTCAGCAGTACTACTGACTTATTTTTTTTTACATAAACTGTTTTCACTGAACTAATCACTACTCCGAGCCATTGAATAATCACGACTACTTATACGGCCTTCCCACTTATCCCCCTGACTAGTGGCAAGTAATTTCTTGTTTTAAGTGTTTGCGTAAAAAAGTATTATTAATATATGATAGTGATGAAATTAAATAAAACTTATAATAATAAATTAATTTATATATTAATTAATAATATTCTAACCACCGCCCCCCCCCCCCCCCGCTTCCCTTCCTTCCGCCCGCTTCCGGTGACCTATTAATATCAATAAACCAGTGACTCGTGACAGACTATGTCAGATTCGCCAGAGATAAATCAAGTTACTACTTAACTTTAAATTCTAGTGATTATTGATAATGTTATATTATATATTATCAATATTAATAATTGATTATTATCAACGATGACTTACTATTATCAGGCTAGGAGTTTGGCAGTTTGGTTTGGCCACACAGACAGATTTTAATCAGGCATCGCCTCAAATTTATTTTAATTTATTATTATTTATTTTTAATTTTTAATTTTATATTAATAATAATAATAATAATAATAATAATAATAATAATAATAATAATGATAATAATAATAATAATAATAATCATGATACGATATATATATGAGGGAAGAGGAAAATCCAAATAAAACATGTGAGGAATAATATTGCTGTTGACATTCAAGACAACAAAAAAAATTGATTTTTCTGTTTTGGTTGGAATTTCAGTTTTGGTTGGAATTTTGATTTTGGGTGAAAATTTGAATTTTTCAAATTAACGGCTATATTCGTCCGCAAAATATCGTAAATTTTCGCGAAATGTTACCGTTAAATTTGAAAATTTGAATTTTTGTCACAAAAATGAAAAACTGTCACAAAAATGAAAATCTGACACAAAAATGAAAAACTAATTTTTGTTGTTGTCTTGAATGTCAACAGCAATAATAATAATAATAATAATAATAAATTAATAATAATAATAATAATAATAGTAATAATAATAATAATAATAATAATAATAATAATAATAATAATAATAATAATAATAATAATAATCATGATATTAATACGATATATATATGAGGGAAGAGGAAAATCCCAATAAAACATGTGAGGAAACAATGGTGGAGAAAACGAGGTAAAAGATAGGTGGCAACTTGAGACGGCCTCTCTAACCAACAAGAGGGAAAAATATATAGTAAAAAGTCCCAACCACTGCGTCGCTACGTAGTTTTCGACGGATCCCACCAGGTTTCTATGTAGCTTCTGCTCGACTCCATAACGACTGGTTGAGTGGCCAAATTGAGGGGCCTCAGGAATCGTATCCTGATGTCAAGGGAAAAACGGGAAGGTCCGAGTCCCGTCTCTTGGCGTTGATCTTTTCCTGTTGCTCTTCTTCACCAGATTCGACAAGGGTCTGCTTGAGATGGGCATGTGGGGCATTTGCGGGGGCAGAACCGTGGGAGCAAGTGGTGATAGTAAGAGTGGCAACGTTGCTATCTACTACGTTCGGTCCTGTTGTGGGTAGGAGATAAAGAGGTGTTGGGTCGTGATGACCTCGTGGTCACTGCACTGAGGCAAGGGGACAAAACATAAACAACAAAAACAAAACAACATAAGAACGGAGAAGGGTGGCACGATATGCTATAGAGAGACTTGAAGAGTCGTAGATTTCTTCGGTAGCTGGGCTTTGGGCGACCACCCATTTAGGGCAACGGGAATCTTTACCGATCTTTTGCAAGATCTCTCCGGGCTACCTAGCAAGTCTATCTACGCAGGTTAGATACACGCTTTAATAACACGTATGTATCGCAGAACTGAAACCGTAGCAGAAAGCTGCCACGTCACGAAACTAACTCAGCTACTGGTTGTCGCGCTAACCCTGTCTAACTACTGAGTTGAGTGATAAAAAGACTGATGTATTATTGACTGGCACTTGAAGTATTAATAACGTTCCCAGTCTATATTGGTAATAGTTACTGTCCGGCCAATTGACAAATTAACTATCCAGGTAACGGTGGTTAAAATAGTTATGACTAACGCTCCCCCTTAGTTCTTTTGTCAATACTATCTATCCGTTGTGAAAGTCTTATAGTTCTGGTGCAATTTGAAAAATTGCAAGCGCTTCCCGAAGGGTATCGAAAGTCACTAAAAACTAAATATGCGAAGTGCTGTGAGTGTGATAGTGATAGGAGGAAAGAGGATAGATTCACGTGTGACGCGACAAAATAAAAGTATGAGACTATGTGGCCGTTCCTGCCACCAGAAAAGTCTGGTACGTCTGCCACCTGCCACCTGGCCCGCCAAAGGGCTAGTCTAATTCACCACGTAGTACGTCGTCGTCGTAAACCTCGCTGGTCGCCTTCTCGTGATCCTCCGCCTCCATTCCGTCCTCGTCTACTTGCTCTGGGGCTGCTTCTCGAAGTTGCTCGATTTCCTGATTCGGATAACGATTGTACTTGAATTTGATAAACTTCGCACGGCTAAGCCACCACTCCCGATGTTGATCGATGATTCGGTCGGCCGGCTCCAGGTCCAGCCATCGCATTGATCTCAAGTACCAAGGTCTCCAACTCGACATGGACCAAACTAGAAGACTCACACAAAACAAAATATATGAAGCAACTATAACTATTTCGGGATCTCCGGAATTTCAACCGTAAATTTATTGAGCATATAATAAAACTGCTCGCGCGGTCACGGTTCGGTTTGTGAGTAAATCTCCTATCTGCTTCTTAGTTCCTACTTTAATAAACTTTATCTTTCCATCTCTCTGAAGGTGATGTATGAAATGAAGCTCTAGAGGTAAATGCTTGGTACGAGGACCTCATAATCCCCTCTCTCCTGCGAGAATGGTTTGCGAATTATCCTCGAAAATTTCAACGGCACCCTTCTGCCAAATTCCGAGTTCCTCTCTGACATGGGCTACCGCTCATCCCTCTCTAATACACTCAGCAGCGGCGTAAATTTCCGCGTCATTCGAACTTAGTGCAACTCTACTCTGTCTTTTTGAAAGCCAACCTATCAGGTCTTCTTCCCACAAGATTAGATAACCTGTGCGAGACTTACCGGTTTTTGGACATACTTTGTGTGCGGCATCAGGCCATAGCGTGACTTTGGCATAGGTTTTACCCTGTTGATCGGATTTTGGCCCGTGAAATGCTATACTGCGAAAATACTTGATTAAGTAGCGTAAAATCCTGCCTAACATAGCATAGGTTACACCTTTATCTATGGTTTGCATGACACTAGCAGCATTAAGTGCTTGTTCGATATCTGGCCTCGTCATCTTAGCTAAATAGAGCAAACTGCCCACTATACTCGGAATAGACATCTTACGCAGTCTGGCATCATCCGACATTGCTTCCGGTAATTGGTCTACCGCCGGGGTACTGACCGGACGTGAATTTGCGTATCCTGTCTCGCGTAAAATTTGCAACTGGTATTTTCGCTGGTGCAAGACTATTCTGTCTTTCTCATGCACGATCTCGATGCCTTTAAACTCTTTCGCAACTCCTAACCTCTTTAACGGGTAATACTGTGCAAACGCAGTCGCGAATTTTTGGTAAGCTTCTTTGCTTGGTGCGGAAAATATTAAGTCATCTACGTGAAATACTCCCATAATTACTTCACTGATAGGCTTGTCTTTCTCAACGAACATACACAAGTCTGAGTCTAACAGCCTAAATCCTAGTTCCTCTAACTTAGGGGCTAGAATATCATACCACCTTCTCCCTGCCTGCGGCGCGCCATACAATGCACTATCAACACGCCCTCTCTGCCCTCTCTATCCATAACATCAGGTGGGTAGGCAAATACCGGGTCTTGCATGCGAGCATTTAAATAAGCATTCTTAAAGTCTATGCCGTACAGCTTATTGCCATGCCAGGCGGCAAGCTTAGCAACCATGAGCAGTGAACGGTGCGAGGCACAAGGAACAAACAACTGGTCTGGATTGAAACTAACTCCTGGCTCTAACATATCTCCGCTCAAAGCTAATCTAGACTTAACGAACTTCCTACCGTTCTTATCTATCTTTACCTTGTGAACCCAAGTCAGTCTGACTATCTTGTTGACTCCAGCCTTTTTGGCTTCGTCGTATTTAACCCAAGTGTATGTTTTGAAGTCTTTTAGAGATTGAATCTCCTTCTTCATGCCCTGCACTAACTCTTTCGCCGTCAAACCCTGCTCAGCTATCTCTTTAGGTAGACGAATGTTCAGATAGAGCAAGAATTCATTTGGTTCATTCATGTATCTGTCATAACAGAACATAGCACTCTCTAACTCTCCAGCAGGCAATACGGACTCGCTCTCACTTACCTTATACTTAATGATCTCAGAATCTAGCATCTTCTCAGCCTATCTTCGAACTGTACAAAGTGAGATGGTTTTGGTTGTCGTCTGACTTTCAATCTCTCTTTGGGAGCACGTTTCTGCTTAACTATCCCTGAACGTACTTTACTCTCCCATCCTGCTCCGTATGTCTTCTCTGCCCACTCCTCTCCCCACTCTCTCGCAAGTACTCTCACTCTCACTCCCTCTAGTTCCTGAACCTCAACTACTTTCGGTTTTCGTTTTAGTTCACTATGACCCCATCCTACCGACACGACCCACAGACAATCAACACAGGACTAGGTAACGCACACGCACTCACAGATGCATCCGATCCACAAACACAGCATGAGAGGAAAGCATATGAAGAGAGTGAGCGACCTAGTAAAGGAAGAACATGGGAGCAAAGTGATAAGATCACAGAAGCGAACATAGTTCACGAAGGAAAACGCACAAGACGACAAGCACAACAACAACACCCATTACAATCGCAGGACACAGAACAACCACGACCGTGGGATAAGGATGTAGCTGAGGGGGAGAGTGAGAGCAAGGATGTCGATGTTGCACAAACACACTCCACATCCACCACCTCCACAGTCACCACCACCCACACACAAGAGGACACGTCACAGACTCATGACGATGAAGACTCATATGACCACGTCGATGATGTTAGTCAGTCAGTTAGTCAACAAGCACAGGGGGAGTATGGAGGGGACACAGGGGAAGTTAGCTTAGATCACAATACACACCTACACAAGATAGCATTTCAACACAGGACATCGACACCACATCGACAGCTGCCTGAACGGTTCTGGGTGGGTGTGCTTCCTTTATCACGCACGGGTTGAATCGCACGTTCCTAACACCTGTTACTATCTTACTACCGTCCCACACTCTATAGAGCTCTCTAAACAAGTCATACCCTACTAGCATGACTCTCCTGCCTCTAAACTGTCCCTTTCTCCCTTTACCTGTGTACATTACCCCCATGCAACCTATCGGCCTCAGGTGTGTCACAAACGGTTTTCTACCTAAGAGCTGTTCGTAGGGCGATGCCCCCTTTCTAGGTCCGGAGGTGGCAGGCAAAATGTTGTGGAGGGTGGTGGCGGCATGCTCCATTTCGGCCCAAAATGAAACGGGCAGATGGGCATGATGTCTCATAGCTCTAGCGGCCCCTGCCGTGATGTCGTTGGCTTTTTCAGCTATCGGGTTTCCATCCTTATCCCCTGTTGCTGACGTCTTCCAGATAAACTGTTTGGGCTTCCACCACTCTATCACCTCTTTCGGGACATCAAACTCCTGATCGCATCTTATCTCTCTGACTCTATTTCCTGTCCGTCTTTCATAGAATGCTACCGCTTGCTTAAGGCAGTCAGTAAACTCGTTCTTATGCGCAAGATAATAGTCCTTAATAAACAACGAGTAATCGTCCGTAACCGAGAATTTGTGCCTCTTCCCGTGTATGGAACGAAATGACCAGGTTCCTGTGTCTAAGTGTAGTACTTCTCCCGGCTTACTGGCTCTCTCTATTCTATTCACTCTAAATCTAGGTAGCTGCTTCGCCTTACCTATCATGCAGGCCTCACAGAACTCTACCTTCTTCGCATCTCCTACTAACTTTATGCCTAATGCATCTGCCAAAACTTTCATCTTCTTAACACTATAATGTCCACAGGCATAGTGAAATAACTCTATGTCTACCTTTCTAACTACACCTGGCTTGCGGGGATAGGACGCGTATAATGCTACCTCCCCCGTTTTGCCCTCCCTCTCTCTATGCTCTCCTCTTTCACTCCTATCCTGCTTCATTGGGGGTTCATAACGCACGTTAAAATCCAAAGGCGTGTCGAACTCATCATCCCATCTATACAGCAGAGTTGGTAGGAGTCTCCCCCTAACTAGCACGTCGTTTTCCACTAACCTAATGGGGCTCTTGAGAATAACCAGTTGCCCATTCTGATGGACAATCGACCGGTGATGGATGTGATCCATCCTTCCGGTAGACGCGATATTTACGGGAACCCTAGTATCGAGTAACATGGGTCTCGACACCGTGACGGGTTTGCCGTACCCGTTGATCCGCGTAACTCTGGCCGTCCCCTCTTGTGCTATTTCGCACTCACCGTTACCGGTTACTAGCTTTACAGGTGGTACTGACTTAATTTCATGCAAGAACCCTGGGTTACACGCAATATCTCGTGATGACCCACTATCTGCACAATAGTATTCTTTCTGTTTCTCCCACCCTCACTATCTAACACTAGCGTATAGCTTGTTGCTGTGATCTTGTGCTTTGATGGTGCTTGTGATTGTGAGGTGGTGCTGTCTACGGTGGGTGCTGGCGGGGATAGAATAGGTGAGAGTGTTGTGCGTGCAGCGTGAGCAATGTACACTCCCTCTATCGCTCTCACTACATCTGTCAAGAAATCATCTCTCACTAGCTTTCCATCACTCACTCTCTTCACCTCTCCGTTATCATCTCGCACGCAAGTGGTCATGAGCTGTTGTGCGATTTGTGTGATGTCTTTGAACGTGATGACGGGTGGTGGGTGTGCGAGTGGCTGTGTTTTGGGAGCTGGACCTGTTTCTGGCGTCGGGTTTGCGGTGGTGTTCCCCCCTTGGCCTGCTCGGGCCTGTCAGCAACACTGGGTAATCCGGGAGATACCGGACTCCCACATACACCATGAGCTGCGCGCCTAAGCCTACTCATATAACGCCTGACATTCCCCTAGCGCGTGAACTGTAAATACTCACTGTTCTCATCATCCATGCACATGGCCATAGCATCATCATGCCTAATCTCATCTGAGCATCGTGAATCATCCTGGCTATCATACTCATCGATCTCATCTGCGATCTCGTCCTCACTGACTTCGCTCTGTTCTGATCTGTCATGTTTCGATGCGACATGTGCTGACGATGTGGTGAGGGGTGTTTGTGCGGTGGGGGTGATCTTTTGTGGTTTCTTCCCCTCTTGCTTGCTCCCCCTCACTTCCCTCTCACTCTTCTTCTGCTTTTTCATCTCTCTCGGTTTCTGTGGAGTTGTATGTGCAGTGAAATCGGTGGTGAGATTGTGCGGGATGGTTAGTCCTCTCGCTTTAGCATCAGCTCTCAAACCTGCCTCATCCAATAAGGGGATTTGGGGGAACGGAGGTCAGGGCTAACAGCTAGTTCAAGTAAAGGGTATTCGGGGTCTTGCTTCTTCGCATGGTACCCGCAGTACTTTCCGTAAACCATACGAGAAGCCTGTTTGGCGTTAGGTCCCTTCTGATCGTGCTCAAGCGAGATCTGGCAAGGACTGCTTTTCTTGTTCTTACCATGACACTTCAGGGACCTCGGCCTCTGTTTGCTATACCTCATGATAGTGGTAGGAGGTGTTTTGGGGGTCGGTTTTTGACACTGTGGGGTGTCGGTGGAGGTGGCCCTGGTTAGCTGACTCGGAGAGTCTGAGATGGGGGTGACAGAGTGACTCCCTCTGCCACTTTGTTTTGCCGGTAGGGGACGATTACCTGGCTCAGGCTGGGGTTCCCCAGACTCGACGTTCGCTCTCTCCCTACCTCTCTCGTCATCAGGGGTTTCCCCAAGTTCGTTTGGACCATCTCCCCCCATCATTACGAGTAAAGCGTCATTGTCGCTATCGGACTCCCCATCATCTTCTCGCTCCTCTCGTATGAGTGTCACGTCTTTACGTGGCTTTTTCTTAGAGGTTTTTGAGGGTTTCTGAGGTTTTCCCTTTTTAGGTTTCTTATCGTTCTTGTCTTCACTAGCTTGGCCTTTCTTATGGGACTTCACGGTTGGACAAAACTTCTTGGTGTGGCCCTTCTTGTTGCACTCGTAACATGTGACCCGAAGCCACCACTCTTCCTTTTTCTTGAACTTGCTAATTTTGCCCTTACCCCCTTCCCCTTCATCTCCCTGATCGTCTAGAAGAAGGTTTGTTTCTTTCTTAGGTCTCGTGGTTCGGTTAGGTCTCTCTTTCCTCTCCTCTTCCTTCCACTTATCCTTCCTCCACAACGCCCACGTGTCTCTCGCACTATGTACTATATCCTCGAAGCTAGGTCTTAGGTTAGAGGGTAAGTTGAAGTATAGTGCTTTGAATGGTTCACCGAATGCGGGGTGTTTGGCAAAGCTTCTCAAGCAGATTTCGTACGAGTTCGTCTTTGTCGAATGGGTGTTCTCTATGGCTCTCTACTTCCCCTTTCATCGCAATGTAGTCATTGAGCCATGCATCGACATTGTAACCGGGTTTTGGATACATTCTTTCAAAGTCTTGTGCTTTGATGTTCTTACTAACCCCGGAAATTGAACCGAACTTTCCTCTTACTGCCTCTATCAATTCTATCGGGCCTGTCACTGTCTTTGTTCGCAAGTAACGCACGACAATTGGGTGTGAGAAAGCAACAGAGAGAATGAGTTGTAGTTGTCTCATGCGTTCATAATGCTTCTTCTCTTTCGTGATCGTTCTTACTCTTAAGGTGTGAGTGCGTTTTGACTCTCTTCTCTGCTCTCTCTTTAGTCTCTTTGCTCTTTTCTCTTTCCACTGCGCTTTCGCTTCTTCAGACATCTTAGCCCAATCTTTCGGTTTTTCGATAGTTGTTTTAGAGTCAGCTTTCTTTGTTCTGGGTCTCGGTCTACTCGCATCCGATGCATCTCCGTCTGAGTCTGTATCTGGGGTGTCTTCAGACTCTGGTTCATCGGGCAACTCCCACTCCTCTACTTCCATTGCCTTAGCAGGATCGTAGGGATATTTCGCCTTTGCTTTTACTGGATCTGTAAGTGCCAGCTTCACACACACTCCGTGCCAGGCACTAATGCCCTTGGCATAGTTCTCAAGCTTGTAGCAAAAGTCGGAATAATTCCGTGTGGTACCATCTAACTGCGGAATATATTCTTCCTTTAAACCCATATGTTTTTCGGTTCCAAGGCTCACAACCTTTGGGCGACCACCCATTTAGGGCAACGGGAACCTTTACCAATCTTTTGCAAGATCTCTCCGGGCTACCTAGCAAGTCTATCTACGCAGGTTAGATGCACGCTTTAATAACACGTATGTATTGCAGAACTGAAACCGTAGCAGAAAGCTGCCACGTCACGAAACTAACTCAGCTGGTTGTCGCGCTAACCCTGATAAAAAGACTGATGTATTATTGACTGCACTTGAAGTATTAATAACGTTCCCAGTCTATATTGGTAATAGTTACTGTCCGGCCAATTGACAAATTAACTATCCAGGTAACGGTGGTTAAAATAGTTATGACTAACGTTCGCATCAAGTTTCACCGGCTTATCATGCATAATTAAAGAGGTTAAACATGGCCTCAGAATGTACCATAGACTGGGTAGAGGACATGACACTACCCTCGTGGGTCTCAGAATGTGCCGTAGAGGATATGGCACTACCCTAGTGGGTTGTGCGTAGTTGGGAAAACCATTCTAGTGTCGAGTAGCGAGTGAGAGAGAGGGAGAGAGAGAGAGAGAGAGACTCTGAGAGATAGATAGATAGATAGATAGAGAGAGCAGAGAAAGAGAGAGAGAGAGAGAGAGAGAGAGAGAGAGAAAGAGAGAGAGAGAGAGAGAGCGAGAGGAAAGAGAGAATGGTAGTACTGAGTAGTAGTAGTAGGAGTTAGTAGTTACATATTTTACCTATATCACTCTAAGTGTAACTTGACGGTGAATTCAAAGCTTTGGCGGTTTGGGGTTGTGGCGCTAGGTGACATGTTGAGATCATTCATCTATAATAAAGTAAACGATACGACCCTCTCGTTGTCCAGTGCACACTGGCTGCTCAGAATCTCAACTTGAAGACAGCACTGCCCCTGACTGTCAAATTAAAAACAGTTTTTTGAAAAAATCATTGTTAATATGAGAAAACTTAATAAAAATAGTTGAAAAATACATAAGTTGAAAACTAGTTCGAGCTACGCTCTGTTAGACTACCTTACTACAATGTAATAACCCGAAGTCAAAGGTAAGTAGTTAATACTATCGTCCGCAGTTTAAACTTTATTAGAAGAACGCGCCAAGACAAAGAGCGGGTACAGTACCGGAGTTAGGCCGGACACAAGTAAATTCGCCTCAGCATTGGATCTTACGACACGCATTACACTGATATGCCGGGCCGTACTGTCTAACCTAATTAGGTCTAACACTGTGACTCCCCCTGGAGTAAAGTTAATTATTAAATTACCTACAGGTCCTATTAGCTATTCTGTGAAAGTTATAAAAACACAGACTCAAAACATACCGAGTCTTATTAATAAAACTCTTACCCTCACTCTCTCCAAGAGATAATGTCGACGGTGGCTACCCGACTTGCTGGGGCAAGTGTGTATCAGTTAGACTACACACAGGGCAGCCCCCCCCCCCCCCCCCC
>WBZZ01001387.1:50000-52500 GCA_019918135.1 Paulinella micropora
GTTCTTCACGGGAAAGGTTCACGTTGCGACTGGTAGGACTTTCCGGGAAAGAGAGAAGCAGCGGGCTGCGCGGGGGGGTGCCCAGTATGTAGAGATGCAGAGGGAGCTTCGCAAGCAGGGGTTTGGCTACTGGGTGCTCGACGTGGAAGTCGACGAGCCCCAGGGCAAAGCCTCAAGCGGTGAATCTCCCTTGGCGGAGTGGGGCGGGATGCGGGAGCTGGAGGAGCTGGGGCAGAGGGTGCAGGATGGGCCGTGGAGGGTGGCGGAGGGCTCCAGGCGGGCTCAACCGAAGCGCAGGCACCGGCACCAGCTTCGTTCTTCCCAATTTGTGAAAGGCTTCCCACTGGTGGCCTCACATAATTGGCAAGGCAAAGTGGGTGCGGATAGCCCAGGCTTTGGGGAATGGCCGGAGCACTACAAGGAGCGAGGCTGGGTGATCGTCGGAGTCCAGGAGCACAACCTATCGTCGCAGAAGGTGGAGAAGCTCCAAGTCGACGGCTTCGCAGTCCTCGGCAAAGCGGCTGCAACTGGTGCGGGCTCGCGTCTCTTGGGGGGAGTCTTGACGTTGGTGGCCAACTATCTGGCACCGTGCGCTACCATTGTAAAGGAGCGTGTTCCACACCCACAGCAATTGTGGGTGAGGCTGTCGTCTGGGAGCGCGACGGCGTCGGATGTGTTCGTCGGCAACGGCTACTTCCCCCAAGAAAATCAACGAGAGGAATCTATTGCAGCCTATGAGGCGTGGCAGGCGGCCGTCTCCTACTTCGCCACCAAAGGTCATGTGGTTACGGTTGGTGATGCTAATGCTAAGCTGGGGCCCGCCAGAATAGCGCGGGAGGAGGGAGTGGTGGGCCCCTTTGGCGAGATAGATGAGAGGGGAAGAGGGGTTAGGAGTGATAATGGTGAGTTGCTGGCTGCGATGCTTGTTGCCACGGGGTTGCGCAATCTCAGTGGGTTTTCGCAACCACGGGGGGACAAATATTGGTGGTCTAGGCAGGAAAATGTAGGTGGACGAAGGCATCTGCTGGATTACATCTGCGTCTCTTCCGAGCTGGCGGAGGAGGCGAGCTTCGGCGTCGACGAGGTAGACCTTGATACCGACCACAAAACTGTGTGGGCGGAACTGGTCTGGGGGGGGGGGGGGGGGGGGGGGGGGGGGGGGCAGCTACCCCCCAAAAAGCAGGTAAAGAGGTACAAAGCATTCAAGGCAGAGCGCTTGATAGGCAGGGTAGTTGAGGGTAAGGAGAGTGAGCTGTCTAAGCTTAGGTTGAAGTACGACGAGACCTTTGCAGCTGGTATATCGGGGCTGTTGCCAGATGGCCTCCCAGATCTATCAGCAGTGGACCCGGATGAGCTTCAGCAGGAGGTAGATAGGGTCGCTAGCTTAGTGGTCCGAGCTTTCACGGGCGCAGCCACGAAGGTCTTGGGAGTTCGGGTGATTGCCAGGGTTACTAATGCATGGTTTGATGAGAGTCTTAGGGAAGCGATTGCGCGACGGAGAGAGGCATACGGCCTCTGGCGAAGGAATGAGGCCAACCGAGAGGCCTGGCAAAGATATAAAGAAGCGAGGAAGGCGGTCAGAAGGTTATGCAAGGAGAAGAAGGAGCAAGCGTGGAAGCGGGTCCAGAATGACACCGCTGCCAACTTCAGGAGCGCTACCATGGCCACGTACTGGAAGCTGTCAAAGCGTTTGGGCGGGGTTCGGCGGTCCAAAGCTTCTGCTCCTGTTCGGAAGCCCGATGGCACTCTGGCATGCACACTCCGGGAAAAACTACAAGAATGGGAAGAATACCGCCGACGTATGGTGGTCCCCAAAGAAAACCAGTTTTTGGAGGATGCATGTGTAGAGGAAGTCGGTTCCGATGAGGAAGTAGCGCGGATTGAGCCCGAGCGGAAGGCCCGCGAAACCTTCCAGTATAACGACAACCTGCGCGACCAATTCGAGGCCATGGCGCAAGCCGAGGAGATCCGGACTGAGACGGGCCCGCTGGACTATGATTACACCGAGAAGGAAGTGGAGCTCTGCCAGGAAAATCTCCAGAATCACAAAGCGTGCTCACCGGATAAGATCAAGAACGAGATGCTCAAGTACGGAGGCACGCGGATTGTGAGCTTTCTGGTGCGCTTCTTCAACTGGTTGAAATCGTGCGAATACACCCCCAGCGACTGGGGCAAAGCGATTATCGTCAACATCCCAAAAGGAGGCGACCCAACCGATCCGGAAAATTGGAGAGACATCGCGATTCTGAGCTGTCTGGGTAAGATGTATCTGTCCCTTATGGCGGCGAGGCTTACGGCTTTCATCGATCAGCCGGGCAGGCTTCGCCCAGAGCAGGGTGGGTTCCGGCCAAAACGTAGTACGGGGGACCAGATTTTTGTCCTTAAGGAGCGTCTGCGCCTTAGACAACAAGCTGGCCTCCGTTCTTTCGTTTTGTTCGTGGATCTGAGAAAGGCATTCCCTACGGTTTGGCGGGCCGGGTTGTTTCAGAGGCTAACCCAG
>WBZZ01001387.1:65000-67500 GCA_019918135.1 Paulinella micropora
AGGTAGAATCGCCGAAGACCTGGACAATGCCCGTGGGAATGCCTCTTCGACGGGCTCTGGCCCGATGTCCCAGGATGGGAGGATGAGGGCTCGCGTATATGACGGAATTCCTGAACCACGTGGAGAGGCTATCTTAGCTGCGCCTCATCCTTCCTCCCCAAACCTGGCACACGGGTCGGCGCTTCAACATAAGGCGAGCGGCGCTATATGGCAGATGGCACCGCCGCCTCGACGGTACCGGCGGGTAGATCGGTACGACAAGGACGGGCGTAATCTGATTGTCTGGGGGCTCTCAGAACGCGCCAATCTACAGGAGATCGCCTCCAAAATGAGCGGTATTGGTCTGGTGGTCCCGGTAATGGAGTGGCAAGGCCAGCGAATGTCTCGTCACCTGGAGCTGGTCTACGAGGACGATGACAGCAGGCAGACGGCGTTGCAGCAACTCAAACATCTCAAATTCTTCGGCAGAGGGGTCAATGTGGCCCTTGGGCGCAGGTTCAGGGACAGGGAACGTGTCCGAAGGCTTATTCGCATCCATCTGCGTGGGGAAGCGGCGGTCCGGAAGGAGGAAGCTGCGACGGGATATCGCGTCTTGCCTCTGCATGAAGAATGTGTCGATGATGTGCAGGTGGTGTCTTCGGAATTGGCTGCCGATGCACCTAAGTGTGTGTCTGAGTGTGCTGATGTGCATGTGGTGCCCCTGCATTCGGCGGCCAGTGCAGTGGGGGACCAACCTGCGCAAGCACCTGCAGAGGGGGGCAGCACGAGGGCGGAAGCCAAGCGCGGCCGTCGGGTCCGGAAACGAGCCAAGAAGCACCGCTCCAAGCAGTTCGATACCGGCTTCAAGCTACTCGTCGCGAGTCACAACTGGCAGGGTAAAACGGGATACGACTACGTAGGCACGGCGGAATGGGCATCATTCTACAAGCACGAGGGCTGGCTAGTCATCGGGGCTCAGGAGCACCGCATGGGCAAGAAGCAACTTTCCAAATGCAGCCTGGATGGATTCCGGATTTTTGGAAAACCTGCGGAGGTCAGCGAGAAAAATCGCTGCAAGGGTGGGGTTCTATTCGCGGTGGCTAACTTCCTTGGTCCGTATTGCAACCTGGTGTCAGCCCCCGTCGACCACCGGCAGCAAGTGTGGCTGCGTATCGCCTCGGGTGTTACCGGCGCTCAGGATATCTATGTGGGCAACGGCTACTTTCCCCAGGAAACGCAGGAAGAAGAGTCGTCAGAGGCGTATGCGGCCTGGCAGGCAGCTATAGCTTTTTTTGGAGCCAAAGGTCTTGTGGTCACGGTGGCGGATGCCAACGCGAAGCTCGGGCCGGCATGCAGCCGAAAAGAGGAGGGCATCGTCGGTCAGCACGGGGAGGTCGATGATAAGGGAGCACCGGTACGTTCGGAGAACGGCAAGAGACTCGCGGCTGTCCTCGTCGCTACGGGCCTGCGAAATCTGAGCGGCTTCTCGTGCCCAGTGGAAGGGTCCTACTGGTGGTCCCGGCGTGAGCAGCGCGGCATGGGCACAGGCAAGCACCTCCTCGATTACATCTGCGCGTCGCCTGGCTTGGCATCTGGAGCAAAGTTCGGAGTATGCGAAGATGATCTTGATACGGACCACAAGGCAGTATGGGCCGAACTGACGTGGAGCGGCCAGCGCCGGCCAAAGCGGGCTGCGAAACCTTACAGGTCCTTTCGTGTTGATAAGCTTATTGGTGCTGGTGTCTCGGGTAATGATCACGCTGCGAAGCAAGCGCTGGATTATCTACGCGACAAGTTCGATGACGTATTCCAGCATTGCCTACAGAAGCTTGGAGTGCATCAGCTGCCTGAGCTTGACCTATCGGGTGGTGCCGACAGCCAACGGGTGGTAGATGACGTCACCGAGCGAGTGGCGCAGTCCTTCCGAATGGCGGCGCACCGGGTCCTTGGCTCCAGATGTATACGACCCCGTTTCACCAACAATTGGTTCGACGGGGAGCTAAAGGAGCTCATTCAGCAGCGCCGGGAGGCCTACGCAGCATACAGGAGGGATGAATCGAATGCGGAAGCCCGTCTGAATTGGCTACGGCTCCGCAAGCAAATTCGGAAGGCAACTCGGGCCAAGAAGTCCGCCTCCTTCAAGCAAGTGCAGGAAGAAGCGGTCAAATGTCAACGCGAGCAATCCTCAAAGCGCTTTTGGCTACTCGCGAAGCGGCTTGGCGGGGCACGCAGAACGAAGGTCTCCGCGCCGGTGCAAAGGGAGGATGGCTCACTGGCGTGTACGCTGCCGGAAAAGGTCGCTCGGTGGGAGGAATTTCGGAAAAATTCGGTGAAGCCACGGGAAAATCCGGCAAGTGCGGCTGTTGTGGTGGAGTGCTGTGCAGAAGCAGGCTCGCTGGAGTGGGAGGAAGCCGAAGCTAAGCGGCAGTTCCACCTGGAACGATCGCTTCAGAGATGAGGTGGCCCGGGCTATGAAGGAGCACGAAGTAGGTGAAGACACTTCCGAAGAGCTGGACAAGCC
>WBZZ01001387.1:90000-95000 GCA_019918135.1 Paulinella micropora
TATGTATATGTATATGTATATGTATATGTATATGTATATGTATATGCCTTCTACTGTCTACCTTGCTTCTTGCTAATGTATTATTATTATTATTATTATGATTATTATTATTATTATCATCATCATCATTACTATCATTATTATTATTATTATTATTATTATTATTATTATTATTATTATTATTACTGTCCTCCTTATACTGTCTACCTTGCTTCTTACTCAAGCCACTACATACATACATACATACATACATACATACATTCATGCATACATACACACATACATACATACATACATACATACATGCATACATACATACATGCATACATGCATGCTCACGCCCTTGAGAATCTTCATTTATTTATTTATTTATTCATTTATTTATTTATTTATCTATTTATTATTATTATTATTATTATTATTATTATTATTATTATTATTATTATTATTATTATTAGTAGTAGTAGTAGTAGTAGTAGTAGTAGTAGTAGTAGTAATAGTATTAGTACTATTATCATTATTATTATTATTATTATTGTTATTATTATTATTATTATTATTATTATTATTATTATTATCATTATTATTATTATTATTATTATTGTTATTATTGTTGTTGGTATCATTATTATTATTATTATTATTATTATTAGTATTATTATTATTATTATTATTGTTGTTGTTATCATCATTATTATAATTATTATTATCATAATTCATTAATTAATTAATTAATTAATCAATTAAATTAATTAATTAATTAATTAATTAATCAATTAATTAATCAATTAATTAATCAATTAATTGATTAAGTAATGTTTTTGTTTTTGTTTTTCACCCCCCCCCCCCCCCCCCCGCCCACCCAGTTTCTACCTTGCCTGTTCAAGCCATTGCTCACGCCTTTGAGAAGAATCCAGAACAGGAAGATCCCTAGCATTTTTTTAAAACATAGAATATACATGTGTTTTAATCGCTCACCTCTCCCCTCCATAAAATGTGGTCAGGTTACCGATAAAAACTACAAATGCGGCGCGCCAAATTTGACGTTTTTTTGCGGGCGAGATTTTGACGTGTTTTTTGCGGGCTCGGCCCGGTTCGCCCGCAGAACACGGCAAATTGGTGGCTAGCCGCATAATGCACTATTATGCAAATATTGCTGTGTGTAAATTATTTTTTTTTAAACAAATAAATAAATAAATAAATTAAACCCCCCCCCCCCCCCCCTTTTCATAGTCACTCTCTGGAAAAGAAGAAAACCGTAGGTCAATACAATGTGTGCAGATGATGACGTCAATTAAAAAACGTAAATACACGCAAGTGCACCCAAATACACACAAATAAACACCCGCACACAGACACACATACATACATACATACATACATACATATGTCAACCTTAGCACATGCAAAATCTTTCGAGTACTCTATATGTATGTATGTATGTAATGTCCGTGATGTATGCATGTATGTATTAATGTATGTATGTATTAATGTATGTATGTATATACTAATGTATGTATGTATGTATGTATGTAGTAATGTGAGTCAATTTCGAGTCCTCTCTATGCATATTTGTATGTAATGTATGTATGTATGTAATGTATGTATGTATGCAATGTGTATGTAATGTTTGTATGTAATGTTCGTATGTAATGTATGTAATGTTATGTATGTAATGTATGGATGTAATGTTTGTAATGTATGTTTGTATGTAATGTCCGTGATGTATGTCATGCATGTAATGTATGTAATTTGTATGTAATGTATGTAATGTATGCATGTATATATGTATCTATATATGTATGTACGTGCGTACGTGTATTCCGACGGGGGTGCAGCTGTGTGTGTGTGTGTGGGGGGGGGGGGGGGGGGGGGGGGGTACACACTGTCGATTTCCCCCCCCCCACCCCCAACTCCCAACACCTTTCAGGGATAATAATAATAATAATAATAATAATAATAATAATAATAATAATAATAATAATAATAATAATAATAATAATAATAATAATAATAATATAATAATAGTGCTTCTCTGTCAATGGCTGATGCATTTCTGCACATGCGCCTCCATCGTCTCACCCGTGAGGGGAGTACGAAGAATTGACGATAGGCTCTAATGACACCCCCGCAAGGGCAGTTCCAACACTCCCAGACGGACCGGTATGTTCAATGAAAATACTGGTGGCACCGACTGGAATCGAACTGGCGACAGGGCCCAGATGGTAGAACTTGACCACTGGGCTATCACGGTGTCCAATAATATAATAATAATAATAATAATAATAATAATAATAATAATAATAATAATAATAATAATAATATCTTACCCTTTGCCAGCAGCTAGTCTAGCTTGAATAGGATTGACCCAGCCACCTATTTGTATATGTATATGTATATGCATATGTATATGTATATGTATATGTATATGCATATGCATATGTATATTTATATGTAAATATCTGGCTTGAATAGGATTGACCTAGCCACCTATTTGTATATGTATATGTATATGTATATTTATATGTATATGTATATGTATGAATATATTTATGTGTATATGTCTAGCTTGAACAGGATTGACCCACCCACCTATTTGTTTATGTATATGTATATGTATATGTATATTTATATGTAAATATCTAGCTTGAATAGGATTGACCCAGCCACCTATTTGTATATGTATATGTATATGCATATGTATATTTATATGTATATGTATATGTATATGTATATTTATATGTGTATATCTAGCTTGAATAGGATTGACCCAGCCACCGATTTGTATATGTATATGTACATGTATATTTATATTTATATGTATATGTATGTGTACATTTATATGTATATGTCTAGCTTGAATAGGATTGACCCAGCCACCTATTTGTATATGTATATTTATATGTATATTTATATGAATATGTATATGTGTGTATATTTATATGTATATATCTAGCTTGAATAGGATTGACCCAGCCACCTATTTGTATATGTATATGTATATGTACATTTATATGCATATTTATATGTATATGTATATTTATATGTATATATCTAGCTTGAATAGGATTGACCTAGCCACCTATTTGTATATGTATATGTACATGTATATGTATATGTTTATGTATATTCATATGTATATATCTAGCTTGAATAGCATTGACCCAGCCACCTATTTGTATATGTATATGTATATTTATAGTATATGTATGTGTATATTTATATGTATACATCTAGCTTGAATAGGATTGACCCAGCCACCTATTTGTATATGTATATGTATATGTATATTTATATGTACATGTCTAGGAAAATGTATATTTATATGTATATGTCTAGCTTGAATAGGATTGACACAGCCACCTATTTGTATACATATACATATACATATGCATAGTTATATGTATGTGTGCATCTATGCATATATACGCGCCTAGATTGAATGAGATTAACCAAGCCAACTATTTGCAAATGTATATGTATATGTATATGCATATGTATATGTATATGCATATGTATATGTATATGTATTTGTATATGTATATGTATGTGTATGTGTATATGTATATGTATATGTATATGTATATGTATATGTATATGTATATGTATAAGTATAAGTATATGTATATGTATATGTATATGTATATGTATATGTATATGTATTATATGTATATGTATGCGTATGTATATATGTGTATGTATATTTATATGTATATGTATATGTATGTGTAAATTTATATGTATATGACTTGAATAGGATTGACTCAGCCACCTATTTGTAGATGTATATGTATATGTATATGTGTGTGTATATATATATATATACATGTATGTGTATATGTATATATATATATATATATATATATATATATATATATATGAACATGTAAAGGTATATATACGAGTCTGTTTGAATGGGATTAACACAGCCACCTATTTGTATATGTATGTATATGTATATGTATATGTATATGTATATGTATATGTATATGTATATGTAAATATGTATATGTATATCTTATGCATATGCATATCCATATGTATATGCATATTCATATGTACAAGTATATGTATATGTATATACATATATATATGCATATGTATATGTATACGTACAAACAAATGAACAAACAAACAAACAAGCAAGCAAGCAAGCAAAGATGCAGAGATAGCCTGCTTGTATATGTATGTATGTATGTATGTATGCATGTATGTATGTACCTATGTATGTATGTATATATATATATATATATATGTATATATATTTATATATATATATATGTATATATATATATATATACATATATATATGCGTGTGTGTGTGTGTATGAATGTATGTATGTATGTATGTATATATATATATGTATATATATATATATACATATACATATATATATATATATATATATATATATATATATATATATATATATATATGCGTGTGTGTGTGTGTGTGTGTATAGAGGGGCGACAGACAGGATAAAGAAAAAAGCGCACAAGCAATATATATATGTATATATATATGTATGTATATATATACATACATAAATACATACATACATAAATACATAAATACATGCAAAAGAAGCAAACAAACCAACAAACAAACAAAAAAACATACATACAAAAAAGCAAAAAGGCAAGCAAGCAAACCAACAAAGCAAACAAACAAACAAACAAACAAACAAACAAACAAACATGGGACTGATTTGGAGGGGCATACATACATACATACATACATACATACATACATATTGATTGATTGATTGATTGATTGATTGATTGATTGATTGATTGATTGATTGATAGTACATACATACATACATACATACATATTGATTGATTGATTGATTGATTGATTGATAGTACATACATACATACATACATACATACATACATACATACATACCTACATACCTGTAGTTTGTTTTGGAGGGACTACGGTAGCAACACGCTGCCCTATATACATACATACATACATACATACATACATACATACA
>WBZZ01001387.1:102500-110000 GCA_019918135.1 Paulinella micropora
TATATATCTATCTATCTATCTATCTATCTATCTAACTATCTATCTATTTGGGGTGGTGTAGAATGAGGCATTAGTTGTGTTTTTGCCTTGAACGTATCGTAACACTATCAAAATATTACAACAAGTCAGGTCAGATCAATGTCACAGGCATATGTCATGTCATGTCGTGTCATGGTATGGTATCTCATGTCATGTCATGTCATGTCAGGTCAGGTCGTGCAGGTCATGTCAGGTCATGTCGGATCTGCTCTGCTGTCCTTTCTGTGTGGTGTTGTCATGTATGATATATTGTCTTATCTCATGCGGTGTCATGCCATGTTATGCCATGTTATGTTATATTTGTTATGCTATGTTATTATGTTCTGTACTGTTCTGTTCTGCTCTGTTATGTTATGTTAAGTTATGTCATGTTACGATATGTTATGTTATGTTATATTATGTAAGGTAAGGTAAGGTAAGGTAAGGTGGTAAGGTAAGGTAATGTAAGTAAATGTAATGTAACGTAATGTATGTAATGTAATGTAATGTTATTTTATGTTACGTCATGTAATCTCATGTAATGCCATACAATGTCATTATCTAATTTTTGCTATTTTTTGTGTTCTTCATTTTTACAATGTCAGGTCAGTGTTGTGTTATCCGCATATAGTGATGCTGTGTTATGGCGTGCTATATGATGTTGTGTTATGTTCTGCTATGTCATGTTACGTTTATATCAACTCATGCAACTCATGATGCTATGACAGCAGCAGACCTGTCATAGTAGATCCAAAAGGAAATCACTGCTACCACCTGACAAAAAAGTAAGGAAGCGCTGACCAAGTTGCCATTACTAGGGCAGAAAAGAATAGGGTGATTTTCATTAGCGCAAGACGAAATTACACAAGAACGCGAGTAAAATGTCAATATGTCAATGCAAAAATTGTTATGAAGGCAGTGTGAAGGCAGTGATAAACAGGAACCGCCCCGCGGGAGAAAACATTCTGCCAGGCAAAAGACAAGTCACGAGTACTGTCACATTTCGCTAACAAACGACGTCTTGCAACAGAAAAACAAGGTCGAGAGAGAGAAAGTAAGAGAGCAAGTGTCGAAGCAGCACCAACTTGAGCAAGCGACAGGTCGAACGTTTTTTCTATTATGCAGCAAATTGGGTAATTTCCCGCGAAGGAACAAAGTAGTCCCTCCGGGCCCCAGCTCGCCGATAAATTTGCTGGACGAGAATATGACAGGAGATCGCCCGTCTTTAGCTAGTCTAGCTAGTATAGAAATAGCATTAGCTAGATTAGAAAAAAACACAAGGAAATCGCCAGTCGTAAAGTGTCTTTTATTTTTAGAAGATGATCATTATCCTTTTTTTTAGGGTCATTTTTCAAAGATGCTACAAATCAAACAAAACAACAAGACAACAAAAAACAGCCGAATACGAATAAAAGTCCAAATCACCATTTTTTGAACAAATAACGATATCAAAGAGAAATCAAATAGAAATCAAAAATGAAATATTAATCATTTAATTATTTATCATTTAATTATTTATCAAAAAATATAATAACAACTACATAGAAATAAAATCATGGTGTTCATCGGAACGAAAGTTATCGGGGTAACATTTGAGTGGAGACAAAAGAATTTAATACATCTCATTCATAATTCAAGAATGAATGTTTATATAGTGAAAGAGCAGAATAATCAATTTGACAAAAATACTATTAAAGTTGAAATAAGTGATGGCAAATATTTGGGTTATTTGGCTAAAGAAGTAGCAAAAGAAATAAACAAGAAACTACCAGAAAAACGAAAAGTTCATTATAAAGTATATTGTGGTTGTCTAAGAAAAAATTATGGAATGGAGATAAAAATTCAAGTAAAACAATAGGAGATAATTTTTCATTTTATATAATTATCATTACTATTATATAAACATAATGCAATCACAAATCGGACCAGTATGCTCTGGAAAGTTAGGGTGACCTGCTAAATATACATCTGTTGAAGAAAAGAAAAAAGTTCATTACGAGGCTTCAAGAAGATATGTCTTAAAAAATCCAGAAATGTATAGAAAGGCTGGTATTTCATATTACGAAAGAAATAAAGAAGCAATATCGGCGAAAAGGAAGGAGCGATATGCGATGAAAAAGAAACAAAAAATTGAAACTGTTGTAGAAATTAAAATACAGTAAAACTAATTACTCTTATAATTAATTATTTTTTCCAATAAATTTTTTTTATATTTATATAATTATCATCTAAACAAATAACATAACTATAATATAAATCATTGGGATTACTTCCAAACCAAAAAATCTATTCATAATATACAATGTCATGCAAGCCCCCTCTACCCCCTAGACCGAACAAGAAGAATATGGAACTACTACAGGCTAAGGCTGAGCTTAGAATGGTTGAAACGAAAGATAAAAGAAACCGCCAGAACCTTTTATCTAACATCTGTAGTAATACGAGGGCAAATCTCCGCGAGGCTAAGACTAGGGAAGCAAAAAAGCGAGAGTTTAGAGCAAATGATTACGAAGTTAAAAGGGATAACCAGCTGAATTCTCTCACATTCAAATTTAGGGACCTAAATATAAGCTTCTATGATACTGACACATGGGACGAGAAGGTATTGATACCCGCTATAAGATATGCTAGAAGGGAAGGGATGACTGCTAATGCGGATGTCAATATATCTATAACATACTCCACCGCTCCAGCTAATGAGTGATACTACCACTATTTAAAAAAGAAAAGTTTTAATTGATTTCAACTCCGCCAATACGATACCAAATTTATGGATGCTCTGAACGAGTTCAACATAAATAATATTGAAGCCAGTGATAGAGGATATGAAAGAAACATACGATATGTGGAAATAACCATATTTCAAGAAAATGGCGGAGGATGCTATGAAGGAAAAACTGAAAAGAGGGAGAAAGTTGAAGAAGGTCGAAAGATATCTCCTCCACGCAAAATAACAACTGCTTATTCTTCTTATGTAATGATATTCTAAATATTCAACCGATGATCAAGAACAGGTGTAATAAAGTCCGAGATGAATTTAACCTTCCGCTAAAATCAGCCATACCATTTTCAATAGCAGTCCAAATATTGAAAAAATATGCGAAGGAAGGGAAAGCATACGAAATAACAGACCACATTATGAAGGAAACAGTCAGCACAAATGGAGAAGGACAAGAACCAGATAAACTAATCTTTTTAGAAAATAACCATTATTACGGACTGGTTAAACAATTCAAGAAGTGGTGCGAAGACTGTTTGAAACTATACTTAAAGAAACATACTTGTAGTCTTAATATGAAAAAGTTTGCTGAAATTAGATTAAAAAAGAATGGTAAAAGACACCTCACAACTAAACTACACACAGAAGAAAAAATAAATAACAACCAAATTCTCCATTACAATTTAGAAACATTTAGAAATACAACCATCGCGGTCGGCTACGATATCCACGACTGCTACATTGTTGGTTATACTCAGAGCTCTGAGGATTTTAAATACATAGCTGGTAAAGATTGTATAAATCAATTCGTAGATGAATTAATTAAACGAGGCGTCAGTATAAAAGAAGGATGGGAGCCGAAATGTAAAAATGACAAACAGTCAGTTTTATATGTTAATGGTTTTAACGGAGCGAACTTTGACCACTACATACACCAAGAATTAATTAATTAAAAGGGATGTTAAGATTAAGTCTTCAAAAATTAACAACTGCTCTATTATCTACTTAGAGTTTGAAAATGTTAAGATATGGGATATGTGTAAGCATACTCAAGGAAGTCTTAAAGCAAATCTTGAAAGTATGGGGTGCTCAGTGCTTAAGGGAGACTTTGACCAAGAACAAGCCCGCAGATGGGAAGATATTGCAGCAGGACTGTTTGGCTTATCTAAGGAATGATGTTATGGGTTTGAAGGAATTATACGATAAGATAAACACAACGATATTTACAGCTCACAAAGTCAATCTAACTTCATACATTTCAACTTCAAGTCTCGCTTTCAACATATGGAAAAATATGTAAATGGTAAATACGAAGTAAGACTACCATATGTAGAACAGGAAAGCGCTTTTAGAAAAGCCATCATCGGTGGCAGAACTTACCCGTCTAAGAGGCGATTTACTTCAAAGCAGTACAAACAATATATGAAAAAAGAAATAGGATAGAATGATATAGATGATTACCTGATTGATGCTGATGTCGTATCTCTATACCCAACCGCAATGTTAGATGAGTTTATGGTTAGTGATATAATAGAAACAATCGGACCATTTGAACCGCGGAACCTTCAAATCTGCATTTACAACCTTGAATACATTTCTCCAAAAAAATATACTACAATCCAGATTGGACAGCGAGACCATATCCTCCCAGCAAAACACAATGTAGTGCAGGTTGTTTTTTAGTTTACATTGACAGCTTTGATGATGGTTGTTTTCGGTCTTCGGTTCGGATTTAGGGTTTTTGGGCCTTCTTTGATTTCATTCATTGTTCCCAACCGGTAGTCACTACGAGTTTTTGTAATCATTAAACTTCAAAAGTATGACATATTTTTGTTTCATGGAAATTCATGTTTCGGATTTTGGAGTTTGTCCTATTGGAAGGATTCGCTTTCAATTGGCAAGGCACCTCACCGGTTGGCTTTTACAACTGGATCGGTTCCAAAGCTACCCTTCTTCAATCTTGACTCACCAGTTCCTGCACAAACAATCCTGTTGTTCTTTTCGTCCCTTCATTTCTTTTTTCAAGTCGTTGTTTGTTTTCAGTTTTTTTTTCCAGCACGAGTTGAACACTAGTAAAATATATCATATTTTCGTCATTTTAACATGAAGTTGGCTTGTTTTTATTAATTATATACAAAAATCATATTACCCTCCGGGGGGGGGGGGGGGGGTAAATGAAGCAGTACGTTGGCAGGTCCAAGATTTTGTAATGGGGCTCCAGTGCAATTTTCATCTCTGCTATTTTATTTAATAACCAAATGCTTACTCAAAAATCATGAAAGATCAAAGGACCGTTCGCATGACCCTCGCTCCCTTTCTTGCTGAGAAAGACAATCGTATGTCATTAGTCGAGCTTGAAAGGCAATCGTATGCCTTGTCTACACTGCAGAATTCGAACACGATCGATCTTAGGATGTGGAAAAACCCACTACTAGAATGCACCCATTCCTCGTTCGCTCGGGGGTGGCCAGGACGACAATGTCACTTTGATCTGTGACGTGTAGCCAGGGGTGTTTTTAAGCGCTACGTGCTGTGCACTCCCCACCGTCCTCCCTTCATAGCGAGAATGTGTGGTGTTCGCACTTAGTTAGAGAATATTGGTAATACAAACCAGAAAAATAGCAATAGCTAAAGAGCAGTTCATACGTAAAAAGAGACGTGGGTGGTGGGAAATAGGTGGCCATAGGGATCGGTTCGACAGGTAGGCTGCTAAAGTAGGAGCGAGAGTCAGAAGTTGCAAGGAGCTGTTCCTCCGTAATTGACACTCGACGGTCCTGTCGTAGACGTTGGAGAGGAAGAAGGCGTATAGGGCGTGCTGACATCGTTGTCACGGCACTGGGGCCAAAAGCATAGACAAAAGACAACACAAAACACATCTACGAAACATAAGAGGTTCCGTCCGGTCTATGATTTCTCATAGTAGGCGGCCTGGTCGTGCAGGCGTGTTGTATCCCGAACCCTAATCAGGGCAAAAATGCAGATTTTATCTTTTCGAAATAGTTATTTATTAACGTTAACAGGGGGTTTACCTGACCACGAGTGACCGTGCTCACCCCTTTGCACTGAATGCGTGTGCTTTTTGAGTACTAGGGCTGGTTTTTGAGTAGAGCTTAGGGCTTGGTTGAGGGCAATGGCTATGGTCTCCAGAGCATGTGAGCTGTGCTCACGACGTAAGCTTTTCAACTGAGGCAAGCTCGCCTCCGTTTTTGTGCAGGGAAAGCTGGTTTTGTTTCAGTTGTAGCGAGTGTGTCTCAGCAGAATTGGAAATGAAGTACTGGTACGGCCAGTCAGAAACTTCAATCGTTGTAGATATGGGGGAAAAAATGACAACTGACTCTCAAGTTGACAGAGCAAGTCCAAATGTTAAATAGTATCTGTGCTTACTATTGCTGTTGACATTCAAGACAACAACAAAAATTAGTTTTTCATTTTTGTGTCAGATTTTCATTTTTGTGACAGTTTTTCATTTTTGTGACAAAAATTCAAATTTTCAAATTTAACTGTAACATTTCGCGAAAATTTACGATATTTTGCGGACGAATATGGCTGTTAATTTGAAAAATTCAAATTTTCACCCAAAATCAAAATTCCAACCAAAACTGAAATTCCAACCAAAACATAAAAATCAATTTTTTTAATTGTCTTGAATGTCAACAGCAATACTACTGTAAAGTTAAAATATTGTAAAAAAACCTCCCTGCCTAACTAACCGGGGGAACTAATAACTCACTAAGGAACTAATAAATTTACTCAAGTTGAATGTGCAATATCATAACCTAACTTATTTATTAATTTCTCACTTGCCAAGTTGGGTTTTGCTCTGAAAAATCACTTTTTGCTCTAGCAATTTCCTTTTTTACACATATTATCTCGTAAAAAAAATTTGCAGTCAACTGACTGCACTAGCAATTTTAATTTTTACCTATATCAACTAGTAATTTCTTTACTTGCAGTGCTACGTTCCCTTCCACTCTAACCCAACAACATCCGTTACCACAACCAAAACCTGTCTTGCACTATAGATTTTTCCCTTAAAAATCCTGCGTCTTCTTGAGCACAGCTCATATACCCTGCCGACCATACACACCTTGCTCTTTATCTGGCACTTGCACTTTCACTATCCAGCATCTTATGCGATAGGGTGAGCACTGTCACTCGTGGTCAGGTAAACCCCTATTATTAAATCAGTAACTATTTCTGAAATGTAAATAGGTTGGTAGGAGGTTATGAAGCCTCCGATCCCTCTAGGTTGGCTATTGGAGTAGTGGTATCATGATAGTTTCTCAGGAAGTTATTATTATTATTATTATTTTTTAAAACTGTCATTTGATCTTTCGTGTTCTTTGATTAAGCATGACTTTAGCTACTAAATAAAATTATGGATAAACAAGAACTTCCATGCTTAGAGAAAACTTTCACATAATAGTGTCAAGTTCTTCATTATTAAAAATCGTTTAGCGGAAAAGATCAAGATCCTAACCCCGCCTAACCCTAACCCTAACCCTAACTTCAAACGAGATTTTATCACCTAGGCTTCATTGTCACGCAGCCGGTCATCAGCCGGGGTGACGTCGTCAATCATCTGGTGGTACTATTACTGTGGACATTCAAGTGGCAAAACATTCAAACTTTGACCTCATCTTTCTTAATCAATATTTGAGATACGGAAATGCAGCGCACACCGTTGGAAAACTCTTGTCCTAAGCTTTCCAATACTGACTTCAGATTTGTGGTATCACTTAAATCGATGGTGAACGATGAGG
>WBZZ01001388.1:0-2500 GCA_019918135.1 Paulinella micropora
CCATTGGGCAAGATGGTCTGGCTCGACCGGGCCAGCCGGCGCAGGCCACGATGGATCGCACGGACCAACCCGCCGCCGCGGCCGCGTCACCGAGCGAGCAGGAGCAGAAAGAGAAAGAGGGAAGCATAGCGGCGATGGCGGAGCAATTTATCCACCGCTGGCACCACCCGGAGGAGGCTCTGTCCCAGTTGAAAGAGCAAGTGGAGGCGGAGCGTGCTCGACGGGAAATACAACGACAACAAGACATGTTGCTGCAAGAGCTGCTCAGCGAGTACAAGGAACAAGAAAAAGAAAAAGAAAAAGAACAAGGAGAAGAAGGAGAAGGCAAAGGAAAAGGCCCAGCGGCGGCGGAGGCTGGTAGCTTTTTGCAAGATCAAGAGGAAACAGACACAGCGACACTAGCGCCAACAGAAAAACCAGGCCTGTTACATAAATTGGGGTTGGCCACCACTCTGTCCCCCTGCAGAGGGACTTGAAGAGGGAATCAGCGGAAGCGCGAGAGGACATGGATTTTGCCTCGCTCCCCTTCCCTGACCAGCTCTACAAAAAACTTAACGACCTGTTCGGGAATGAAGACACTCTGCTAACTATGGAATGGCCCGGGCGCGTGCTGAACGAGAAGAAGTTTCAGTACGACATCATCGACTCCTACTCCTCATACACCAAACCAGTCTCGGTACGAGATGCTGAGTTTGGATTGGCGGACGAACTCTACCCGCCCCTTCAGATCGTTGGCGGGCCTTTAGGAACTCATCTCAGCGCCATGTATTCGCTGGTCCTGGGTGAGCTGACGGAGCGAATAGACTACCCGCGAGGAGCCTACGCGTTGAGACGCAAAGCGGTGATCACACAGCTTATGGAGCTTGTCCCAGGCCCTGATGGAGAGATCACCACCCTTCGCAACCTCCACCAGTACTACCTAGATAAATACGTTGCTCTTAAGAGTCATCTGCAGTCGGAACTGAACGCGATCAGGAACCAGGCGCGACTGCTGGTTGGGAATGACAAACATGCGCTTTTTGACTCGATTCCCATCCTTAACGATAAGATTCACCAGGAGTTGAATGCTGCGTGGAAAGACCTGATCATTCAAGGACGACACCACGAGGTGATGAGTATGTTGTCTATATTGGACGTAACGGGGCCCGGCGAGCTACTGCAGGAGACCAAAGACCGCATGCGGAACACTGCCTTGTCCAGTCTAGACGGTACGCGGCAAACGTACCCGGTCTGGTTTCAACCCAGCAATTGGGCGGACAGCTTAACTACCAAGTTCACATCGCGTGATCTGCTAATGGATCGTGATAGTCTTATGGCAGACGTTGCGACCATGCAGAGTCAGAAAGACAGCCTCGGAAAAGAACTAGCCACTTTGGAGGCCATGTACAAGGGAGACCCGGAAGGGATGAAAGCGGCCGTGGACAAGGCAAAGGACGTCATGAACGCTGCGCGCAATGCTATATCCAGCGTCTTCGGAAAGGCGCTGGAGAATATAGTGTCCATGTTCTGCGAATCCTTGGAAGAATGTTTGGCTAAAGGCTCAATGCTGGCTGCAACACTCGCCACAGGAGGAGCGGCCGGAGTTGCAACTGTAGGTTCGCAAGCGGCGCTGGCCAACATCCACGACCTGGACGACGTATCGGAAATGGTGAGTCAAGTTTCTGGCATCCAAGACCAACTCGCAGATGTTACGGGCATATCGCAAGCCTTCACGCCTAAATTGGAAGAAGCGCTAGAAGATCCTAAGAACTTCCCGGACGGCAAGCCACCGGTTGTTCAATCTATTGAGAAGGCGAACAATGGAGAAGATCTTACAAAGAAGGAAAAAGAAGACGTCAAGGTGTTCTTCAATTCCATCGTGGATCTCGCAGCTAGTAAGCATCAATTCATGGACGCCGCGGCCAAATACAACGAACAGTTGCATAGCATGAACCTCGCCGACTCTGCCCTTTTCAAGAGCAAGAAAGAACTACTAAGCAGACAGATACAGGAGCTCAGCGTGAAGATTGAGGCCGCCATGGCGTCGTTCTCTGGCGCTCGCAATGACGTGGATCCTGCAACCGAACCGATGATACCTAAAGGCATCGACCTGGGCGGGGACAAAGGCTCTTGGACAGACATCGTGTTCAAGTCCAGCTCTAAGAACGGGGAGATGGAGAGCAAGGTGGCGGCAGACACTTCCACCATGGACTTCAATTACGACTTATTCATCGCTTCATTATCCGCCAAGCGCTCCGCATCAGACGCCAAAGCCACTCAGGTGGCGAAGCAAGGGGAAAGCTCCTGGACTATCGGCTTCTCAGCTATGAAGGTGCTGATGGATCGAGGGGGTTGGTTCCGGCCTGAGTTCTTATATCATTCTGACATGTTTATGAAGAACGGCAACCTTGCTGGCAAAATCATATCTCCAGGGGAGCCGGACACGATGCGGCCTAAGCCGGGGTCGGCACTGATCGACCTCAACTACACCGACTACGAGCGCTCACTGTTTCCTATCTAC
>WBZZ01001388.1:15000-37500 GCA_019918135.1 Paulinella micropora
TGTTACATTTCCGGTTTTGAAGAATACTTCCTGTCTTAATATATGTTGTATTAGGATACTACTACAAAGGGTAAAACCATCCTTCACTGATGCTTTTTTTCACTTTTTTCTTACACCCCTACTATTTACATGTATTAATATATATATATATATATATCATATAGAAATATATATATATATATATATATATATATATATCATTTATGTAGAATAGACAGGTCTATATGGTATATCATAAAACAAGCCTTAGAAACATAAAAAAACGACATACGACATATCAAAAATAGACATTCAAATATATCAAAACAAACAAAGACGTAAAACAAAATACGAAAAAATGAATACTAAGCGCTCTTTTGCCAAAATGACGACAAAAAACATATTTTACTATCATAAAATATATATAAATTTCATTTATATGTTTTTTGTCGTCATTTTGGCAAAAGAGCGCTTAGTATTCATTTTTTCGTATTTTGTTTTACGTCTTTGTTTGTTTTGATATATTTGAATGTCTATTTTTGATATGTCGTATGTCGTTTTTTTATGTTTCTAAGGCTTGTTTTATGATATACCATATAGACCTGTCTATTCTACATAAATGATAAGAATACGAGACCCCACAAAAGGGGGAGAATATCATTAAATATTTATTTTTTTTTACGTTAAGAAAAAATATAAACAAGTCTATTATATAACATACGACCCAGCGGACAACGGCGGGCGATAACCGAAGCATACGACCCGCAGAACAACGGGGGGCAGACACGAACGAAGTGAGTGGCGGGGGGTAATAACCGAAGCAGACCAAAGCAACAACAAAGCAACCACGGGGTAGAATGTGGAACGAGAGCGATAAAAAATTTATCAAGCAGTTGAATGTAGCAGACACAGAGCAAAAAAATATATAATGTGGTGTCTGAATTTTTCACGAGTGATGCGAAGCCGTCTAAAGCCTTCCATAATGCTATATTGTTATTATTTAGTAAAACGACAACAGACGACGAAGCATTAAAAGCGATGCAGATTATTTACCCTAAATACGCCATTATTTACCCAAATACGACTTCAAGACGGCAGAGATTAAGCGAAGTAAGAACGAGGGCAATAAAACCAAACCAGAGCAAAAAAGCATATGAGATGTCTAAATTAGATAAATACTTTAATATCAACGAAGACGAACGAATAAAAATTGTTGAGGGATACAAAAAGGATGTAAAAGCAAAAAACGAACAAAAAATTCAAATTGATGTACGGGAGGTAATGGCGAAAATGAATGAGATGATTTTAAGTAATGACCCGTACCTTAAACTATTAGCCCTAATGATAGCAACGGGAGCCCGTCCAGTTGAGATATTCGCGAAAAATACTTATGAATTAATACCAGATAAGCCGAGTTGGCTAAGAATTAACAACTTAGCGAAAAAGAGAGAGGGGCAGAAAAAGAATTGGGCTGAAAGGCCTGTAATTCTATTTACCCCTGAATTTACAATAGAAAAAATTGAAGCAATAAGAAACCACTTTAAGAAAAAGGGGGCGGTTATAATCAACGACGACGGACAACTCGCGAAAGACAAAAACAACGAACTAAACAAACGAATAATTAAAGTTTTTCCATGGCTTGCTGATTACACACAGAGAAGTAGCATGTTAAGAAAATTATACGCGAGTTTATCATACACGAATTACGCAGACCCGAGAACTATAAATTTCAATACGTGGGTAAGTAATGTATTAGGACACGGCGACCTTTTAACGAGTTTTTCGTATAGTTGGGTAAATGTGGCAGACCCGCGGGAGATGATGGAAGAAGGCCTTAAAACCGAACTTGAGGAATTACGAAGAAAAATTGATTTATGCTTAAATATCAAAGGGGCAGAAAGTGAAGACGTAGAGGACGACGACGCGTTGGAGATTGACGGCAAATATAAGCCCTTAGGGAAGAAAGCGAGCAGAGCAGAAAAAAATGAATTACTTAATAAAATTTACAACGACCACGGGGGCAAGATAACGAATACGAAACTGAGGCAAATTAGCGGTATAGGTGCTATTATCGTAAATGAATTTATCAAAGCAAAAAAGGAAGGAAAGACAGAGACGAAAGAGGCAACAGAGACAACAGAGACAAAAAAGAGCGTCGCGGAGACAACGGCAAACGAGCCCGCGGGTTATAAGTTGGTTGATGATAACGGGGTAAGCCAGCCAATACGAAAAAGCGCGAGGCTCAAGAACAAAGTATTAAAAGCGAAATAAATAAAATCTCTTTGAAAGTGTGGCGGGGGTTGCCCCCCCCCCCTTTTGGTTTTTCTTTTTTTTGTTTGTAAATTAATAACATTCTATAATAACAATGTGCTTAAAGCACAGATTATGCGGAGGACGGGGCGGAGACTTCCATTAGAGCGGACGCGTTGGACTTGTTAATTTCTGAGACGACACGGGCGAGGGCGTCGTTGAAGTCTACTCCAGTATTAATCAAATAATTAACTCTATTATATTGAGGCTTTTTGAAGCCTTCAATTTTTCTGTGCCCCCTTGCTCAATCCATTTTTTAAAGAGGTTCAACTGAGCGGCAATATGTTCCTGTCGCTGGGTCAATTCCTTAGAAATATTAATGTCTTCATTCAATTCAGTAGCCTCTTTAAGAGCCTTTTTAAAGGCGGTTAGTTCTTGTTCTTTTTTGGTTTTTTGTTTTTCTAAAGAGGCTATTTTATGGTTGAAGGCTTTAATATCTCTTTCGGCTTTTTCAATTCCTGCTTTTATCTCGTCCGCGTCCGTCATGCGCTTACGTCGCTTAATCCGCCGTTCCACGTCTTCATTAGTTTCGGGAGCATTCCGCGGGATTAGTCTTCGGCTGTCGGCCATCTGGTCTGCTTTTGTCTCTGAGACTGCGGGAGCAAAAGGCGACGGGAGCAAAAAAGTAAAAAAAAATTGGTGGCGCGGCAAAAGGGCAAACGAAATTATTTTATTTTGTCGCTGTGGTGGCGCTCGTAATTATCAGGTCAATGGTCGGTTTTATGTTGTCCATGTAAGCATATAAAACGCGCTCGTATTCTTCATACATAACTTTATATTTTTCTGTTGTGTTCGGTAGTTGCTTTAAATTATCTTTTACCTTAATTAATTGGGCGTATGTGTCGGGGTGTGTTGCTGTTAAGTAATTGTTAATTTGAGAAATATTTTGTAATGTTTCCTGTGGGGTTGCTGGGGTGGTTATAATTTCGTTTAAGTAGTCGTTGAGCCTTTTTCTAAATGTTAAAGTGTCGTGTGTGGTATGCGTGCGGGCGGTGTGTATTACTAAAGCATTTTTAGATTTAAGGACGGCGTCGCATACGGGACACTTTGACATTATATATGTAAGTTGTTTTATAAATGTAAGTTGTTTTATAAATAAATCAACTTAATCAAATAAATTAATTTTTGTTTCGTTTCGCGCAACTATAGCAGGGGTGCCCGCTATTTTGAGAATGATAAAGGTCTCGCCGTTCTTCTTGGTTCCTTCATGCGCTTCAATGTTAAATTTATATACCACATCTTGAAGCGGTTTGAAGCCAGATAAAGGGGCGGTTTTTATATAAATTAACCCGTAGGTGGTGAGTGTGGCGGGTTGGTGTTTGTTGTGCGGGTATTTCTCTTTTAGTTTGCTGTGTAATTTGGTTAATGTGTTAAAAGACGCTTCATTTATTTTCTCGCTGGTGTAGAATTGTAAATTGTCATAAGGGTCGGTGTTCTTAAATTTCGCGGTGATTTCAAACATTTGAAGTTATCAATAAGCCTTTATGTTTTGCGGGGCGTATATCTTATACGTATATTTTTTATACGTATGATAAGTAAAGTTAATCAGCGATAAGTAAAGTTAATCAGTGATAAGTAAAGTTAATCAGTGATAAGTAAAGTTAAACAGCGATACGTAAAGTTAAACAAGGGCAATAAGTAAAGTTAATCAGTGATAAGTAAAGTTAAACAGCGATACGTAAAGTTAAGCGGGTGCTAGGTGTCAGTAAGCAAATGTTAAGCGGGGCATGTGTCAGGTAGAAGCAAAAGTTAAGCAGTAGTAAGCAAAAGTTAAGCAGTAGTAAGCAAAAGTTAAGCGGGGGGTTTAAGCGGTTTATTATAAGGTTATCATGGGGTACCACGGGGTTAAATATCCTACCCCCCGTTATCCGTAGAAACTCATTTTTTGCTGTTTTTCCCCCGTTATCCCTACCTCTTCCTTAAAATCAATACGAAAGCCTTTTTCGTCCTTTTTCCTTCATTTTCCTCATTAGGGGGTATCTTTTCCTACTCTTTATAGAAAAAATGGACTACATACCCCCAAATCAATAGTAAGCGTATTTGTCCCTGAATTCCTTCATTACCCTCATCAAAAAAAGATACCCCCTTAAAATCAGAAAAAAATCAATACGAAGAAGAATTTTTACATTTTGACGACTTCCAAAAAAAGATACCCCAAAAAAAGATACCCCAAAAAAAGATACCCCAAAAAAAGATACCCCAAAAAAAGATACCCCAAAAAAAGATACCCCAAAAAAGATACCCCAAAAAAAGATGCCCCAAAAAAAGATGCCCCAAAAAAAGATGCCCCGCCCTCTTCAATAAACTCATTCACCTAAATACGGCCAACCTTTACACATTTTTAATGTACTCTCACTTCTAAACATCGCCTCTAATGTTTTGTTTGGTTTCAGTGTGTAATGCGTGGCGTGTTTATTCGTCGCTGTTAATGATACGCCCCATTCTGCCTTTATAGCGCTATTAATAGAATATAATGTATCCCTTAGAAATGTTTTATTTGTCGTCGTGTTCATATGGTCAATAATTTTTTTCTGCTTCTTCGGGTCTGTCGTATATAAAACTAATTCGTCGGCCTTTGCTAGCCATTCCTGCCGTTTAATCGTCTCTTTTAAATCCTCCGCGCTTATCTTTGTGTTAAAGTCCCATATGTTCTTTATTCCCAACCCGCTTATAACTTGTATAAGGTTTACATGCTTATTATAGCGCCGTTCTGTGTTTATTGTGTTGAATGCGTATTCCATAACCCCGCAATCGGTCAGGTTGCCCTGTTCATCTGTTATCAATCGGTTTTTCTCATCTTTGTTCTGTTCTCTGTGTTTTATGTAATTTAACCCCTCGCTTAATTTGTTCTCTACGTCCTTATTATACGGCCTAACATTCCATATATAACCCCTTAATCTGTCGTCATCAAATATCTTATAAAATATACTACATGCTGGCTCGTCCGTAATCTCCAACGCGTTGGAGATTGGCTTCAACATCTCTTTTTTTATCCTCGCTTTTTTAAATTCTAATTCCTCGGCGGTTGTCCATTCTTTGCCCTCTTTATTCTTCTTCATTTCGTTATATTCCGCGTCTGTAATGCTTCGGGCAAAGAATACGGCGTTAGCGTCTTCGTTTTTAATAACGGCCTCTGTTATTTTCGCCTCCTTAATTGTTGGCGCGCTCGCATCCGGCTCATTTAAGTCGTTTATTTCGTAGTTGGCTAATATGAAATACTTTATTAAATTCTGTATCCAGTGGCGGGCGTCCTTGTTCTGTTCTACTTTGTTTTTAGCAAGTAATTTTATATAATCGTTTGCCACTACATTAACCGCGCCATATTGCCCATATGTCCAATTCGCCAAGGTTGCCATTTCGTCCCGCTTCTGCCTGTCGTTAAGGCTCGCGCTTAATTGCCTTAAATATTGCGTTTCGCTTTCAATGGTCGCCGTGTTGTAATTTCTGTAAAATAAGTATATATTGCTATCTATCGGGTGCCGTATTCTGCCTAGCATTTGGTAAAAATCCCCGCTCATGTTTGTCTTATTACACGCCACGGCTACAATGTTATCAAAAACCCCCTTATGTGAATAATCCAAGCCTCCCGTTATTGCTGGTGTGTAAATAACAATATCATATTCCGCCCATGTCTTGTAATCGTTCGCCATTGCTTCCCGTACCTCCTCCGTTTTGTTCGTTTCGCCCGATATTAATAGCACTCTGTGCTTATCTCTCTTTAACATCTTAGCCAATGCCCTAAGCCGTCGTTTGCCGATGTTCGCGGGGACGAGCACCCTTTTGCCTTCGCTTCTTAGTTTGATAATTTGCTCGTAAGCCTCGCCAATATTGCCCGCCTTAATGTGTATCTGGCGCTTTGTTTTGGTCGGTGGTTCGTTGTTAATAAATAGCGTTTTTGCCTCTCTGCCACATTCCCGCCGTATGTTCTGGAAAAATTCAATATCATCGGCTTTTATTGTTCCCGACATTAATATTATCTGTTTAGCCGTGCCTATTACATATTTTATTATCTCCCAGTTGTTCTTATTGTTCCGCGACTTCTTAAACGTATCACTCGTTAAATGCTTAACGAATTGGTCGGCCTCGTCAATAACTAATTTATTAATTGGCTCTCTGCTTATCGGTATTCTGTGAAAACTATCGGCTTGAATGGTCAGATTATTCTTTTTTAATTTCCCCTTTGGCTCGTCTCTGTAATCCACATTTAAGGGGTATTTGCTTTTATAGTCGCTCGCTAGTGTCCGCCTATAACTGCTTACGACAGATTTAAAACGAGGCATCTGTTTTAATTGTAATACGGCCTCTGCGGGGTTGTCTTTATGTTTTTCTATTATATCGCGGGCTAGCGGGTTGTTTTTTAGTTTCTCCACAATCTCGCCCGCGTTTTTCTTAATGGCGCCCCTTGTTAGTTCGGCTATCTCTTCGCCGTTTGAAATAAGGCCGGTTATTACCTTGGAGTTTGCCGTTGTCTTGCCTGTTCCTAACCCGCTTTTAATGGCTACTATGTCATACATTGGCATGGGCTTGCTTTGCTCCTCCATAAATTCCTTAATATTGCTACAAAACGCCTCTTTTGTGTTTATTATGTCCGCGCCTAGTATGTTGAGTTTTTCGGTGAGTTCCTGCGCTTCCCGTTGTTGGATGGCTTGGCGGTTCTCGTTGGCGGTTTTTATGTAAAATTTGATTTTCTCCGCATACGTCGCAGTTCCCGCCGTTAAAGTGATATAACTGGCACTTTCGCCTTTAACTTCGGCCTCTTGTTTTTGCTTCCAACACCCCGCCAATTTCGCCCCGTTCGCGAATTGTAATATAAATAATGTGTTATCGGCCTCGTGTATTCTCTCGCACAAGTGGCATAAAGTCGGCGTTAGCCTTTTTAACTTATACGTCTTTAGCGTCCCCTCGTCGGTTTCCGCTTCGCTTATGTCCTTTATCGTGTGCGCCCCCGCCTCGTGTTTTAATACCGGTATCGCCTCAAATAACTTATTAATATTAATGTCCGCGTTCTTTACCTCCGCGGGTCGTGTGTTGGTTATCTCGTTATGTTCGGCCGTGGTTATCAAAAGACACTCATATAAATCATTTGAAACCTCGCTTATGTCCTTCGTTATAAGGCGCCCGCCTTCAATTCCTTCCACGAGTTCCAGCCGTCGGTTTTCTCCTTTCTTAACCGCATAAGGCGCGCGCATTCCGCTCGGGGTTCCGCTTTTATGATAAACGGCCAAATCATAGCCTAACTCTTTATACTCGGGCAATTCATCCTTAATAATTTGTTTGATTTCTAACGGGTCGCCGTATAGTTCGCCACTATTACCCACGAAATGAAACGAATTAACATATTTTTCTTTCTTGCTTGAATATCCGCACCCGCTCAAGGCTATCATATCCCCGTTAAATAGTTCTTCAAAAGCCTCGCGCGCTTGCGTATAGTCAGATACTTCATTTAAGGCTCGGGCTTCCTCCGTATCATACGCTTTGTCAATGTCTGCGTATGGTTTCAAAAATAGAGCAGTTCCTAAACTTTCCATAGCGTGCGGGTTCTTCTTTATGAAGTCCAATAAATCGGCCGTATTCACCTTTACGGAGTATAATGGCGACGCCTTCATTTCACGAAAGAAAACGCGACACCCGCCCGCGTCGGTATTTAATTTCGCGTTAGAGTTTTTATCTTCGCTATCATATACCCCTCGGTCTGCCTCATACCCGCTCATTTTTTTTTTGCTAATCTCACATATTTGAGATACTTTATATCCTCAGATAAATAAAATTTTCACAAAATTAAATAATTAATTCGGTTTCTATATTTAATACTTCTTTTATTCCTTAAATAAAAATACGGCATCTTAAACCGCTTATGAATATAAAATTATATTAAAATATAATTAATTAATTTTCATCTAAAATTTATATACCCCTCATAATATAGGAAATGACAGAGCAACCACAACAAAAGCAAAGGGTAGGCCGTCCCGCGGGGGTGTCTAAGTCGGGATTAACAGAGAAACCGCCGACCACTACGCGACGCATTGGCGATAAATCCATTTCTACAATTTACTTTAAAAAGCAGTTATCAAACGGCGAGATACGATATTATAAAAAAGAAAAAGTATACAATCGCGTACAAGAGAGAAAAAGGCGCACCATATTAAACGCCAAATATAAGCCAGTTAAGCGGGCTAAAATATCAAACATAAAGAAAGCATTCAGCGAAAACATGGACAAACTAACATTGAATGAATTAGACACATTAGCCCGCATTTTCACAGAGTGTGATATATCGGCAGTAAAAAACAATATAATACGATTACATAAAGAAGACTTAGCGCCCTCTATAAATACGGCAATAACGGCATGAAACCGCGAGAAATACATAGCATAATTTAACACAAAAAGACCCCCCGCCGATATCTGGCAGGGTTTTGCTTTTTTATATAGAGAAGGTTATTTCAACAACATAAGGCAAAAAATGGATATCTACATTAAATTACCCTCAGTAATACAAGATATTATTAAAGAATACCACGAAGAAACCTGTTTATATTTGTTATCAATTCGCGCCGGTGCTACCTTTAGCGAAATTCAACACGCGGGGCATATCTCAAGTTGTAATTATGGCTTACGTTGTAAATATTACAAAAGCAACGAAAAAATATATTCAGCATTTCATAGGCTCCAAGCACGCGCAGACGCTTATATATACAATAACTTCAAGAATAAGCCATTTTTCGTATTAAACGAAATGAAAAACATAAACCCTGATAATATCTTTTATTGCTTTAAGTCTTGTTTATGTGGATACAGACGAAAAGGAAAATTGAAGAAATCTTTGAGCAATCGTGAGAAAAAAGAAATATTAAACATCTACGCAAAACTAAAGAGCGCTTTGATAGAATTTAATATATATGAGCCATCAAAACAAAATATAAATTTCATAAGTGGGCATGTTTCCACTATTGAAGCGTTTTTAAATGATTTTTAATTCATACCGCAACCGTGAAAGAAGCATTTAATTTTAACCTCTCGCCTTATCTCGGTGTAAAACGTCCCGCTTTTTGTTTTGGCAGTTCTTAATATTTTTATGGGCTGGCCGTCCGCGTCGTCCGCGTCGTCGTCCCGCATTAATTGCTTATAATTGAAAAAGTCTTCAGTGGTGTATTTAATGTATTTTTTAAGGGCTAATTTGTATATAAGAGGCGTTACATTATCGGGTATTTTTTCAACTACTCCGTAAAGGGTGTTTTCGTCGTGATTTCGTGATATCAACAATATGTTTTTTATTGTTAATTTAACCTCTTTAAATATATGTTTTTTTTCGTTCCATATCTTCCACGGGTTCCCGCCTTGCCGTATGTCATGAAACATTTTAAATATAATTTTAATGTCGGTGTCGCTTCCATAGTGGCTGTCCGCGGTTGTTATCTGGTAAGCATAACCCCGCCGACATGTGGCATTTTTACCACATTGAAAGCATTTTTTACCATAGCCCGCATAGACCAAAACTAAATTAAAAACATCATCATTTAAGCCCACATTGTTTTGGACTTCCAAAACAATATCTTTCAAAATAGACATTTAATTCGTTATCGTTCCGTATTCTGGGTCGTCGGTTATAATATTATCAATTCGGGCTTGAATATATAATTCTAATATATCCAAATATGCCAATAATCGGGGGTCGTCTTCTGTGTCTATGGTTTCAATTATTTTATTAAATTTGTCGCTTATGGTCTGCTGTGATATAGACGACATATGCCCCTGTATAGAGTATTCTATATATAGTATCTATATAAAATATATACATAAATTTAATTATCGCCGTCTTCGTCCGTTAATGGGGGCTCTGGGCTCTTTACCTGTCTTAAATTAAGCGGTAATCTCCGACATGTCGGAGATAGTTCTACGGGCGCATTTTCTCCGATAAATGTTATTGTATCACCTCGCACGACACGGCGGGGTGGTTCTGGTTTAATGTCTAAAGCCTCGCAAAATTCGCTGACTAATTCAAACAATTTATTATTAAAAGCCTTCGTTAATAATCCGTCTATCCCTTGTCTTTTAGCCTCCATTAAACATGCTCTATAACGACTTAATAATATTTCAATTTCATTCTCTGTCATTTCGTCTATGTTGTTCAAGTAATCTATTTTTTCGCACATATTGCTCATCTGGCTCTTTTTACTCTTTGCGCATTCTTTACACACATTACAGCCCTTTTTAAATTTGCTCTTGTGCGTGTCCCTCCCGCACTTTAGACAACTATTTAAAATAATGGCTTCAATGATATCCGACATATTATATACGATACGATATAAACTTTAATAAACTTTTAATAAACATATTAATATATGATGCCTGCCGTTTTGCCCCTCTGTTCGCGGTGTAAAAAGGATATAACGCGCCCCGTGTTAGGTGTTGGCGGTTTGCCCTTAAAGTCTTGTTTGAAATGTTATATTTACATGAAGGACATAAACAAAAGAAAACGCAAAGAATACAACAAAAAAGCATATCAAAAAAGAAAAACGAAGAAAGGCGAAACCAAAGCCCCCGAGTATCACGAAGAAACCAAAGCCCCCGAGTATCACGAAGAAACCAAAGCCCCCGAGTATCACGAAGACAGAGAAGCGAAGACGGGGCGATTAATAAAAAAATCATTTACTTTAAACGATAAAAAATTTACCCTCATTGATACTGAGAAACTCCCGCGCGTTGAAAAAAATAAAACTCATTCTGTTTTAATGGCCTCTGATAGGCTTTTAATCACGAAAATCTATAATTTATATAAAGCGGTTAAGAGATTATACGACGAAGACAGCCCGCCCGCCCTTGCCTCACCTGCCTTGATTTTGCTATGTGATTATTTAGAAGAAGCAACAACCGCGCACGAAAACGGCACCCCATGGGCTATGAATAACCATAAAGAAATTAAAGCACATATGAAGGAGATTAAAGAATTTTTACTCGTATAAATTAACTTATATATAATGATTGCTCTTGTTGTTCTTGTCGTCTTGTGTTATGTGTTGGCGGTTTCTTTAAATATTTGGGGTAAATAAGCCAGGTTCTGCCTCGTCCAAATATGGCGGGTCTGGTTCGCCCTCTATAATAGCCCGCTTGCCCTCTGGTTGGCCTTCCTCCTCTTCGCCTTCGCCTTCGCCTTCGCCTTCGCCTCTATCTCCGACATGTCGGAGATTGCCTTCTTCTTCTTGTTCGCTTTCTTCGCTTTCTTCGTCTTGTTCTTCGTCTTGTTCTTCTTCATCTGCCTCTTCGCTTTCTTCGTTATCTCCGACATGTCGGAGATTGTCTTCTTCTTTGTCGCTGTGGATTATCTCCGACGGGTTGGAGATAGGGGGCGCCTGTTGTTTTTCTTTCATTTTTTGATTTGATAGCGCCTTATATTTACTTTTTAGTTCTCTGTTATTTTCCCGTAATTAGCTTATGGTTTGCTGTGCCTGTTTTAATTCTCCCGTTCTTCGCCTGTGTTCCTTTTGTTCCGCGGTTAAAAGGGCTTTCGCCGTTCTTAAATCCTTTATTTGTTGCTTGTTTGCTTCATATCCCTCTGTAAGTTGTTTGTAGTAATCCGCCCTTAATAGTTCCATTCTTTCGCCACTTTCGCCGTGTATGGTAAATATCGGCTCATTTTTCCCTTTATATTTTTCATAACAATTAAAGCCATTTTCAACGATATCACACCTGTATTTATCCCTTACACGATAAACGAATTTTTTAAACTCTGTTATGATTGAGTTTAATTTCGCTTTCGTTTTTGGTTTGGTGTCTGCGTCTTTGGGTTCGTGCGCTCTTATGACTTTGAATATAAAGCCGTCTTCTGTTGCGTCGTCGTCTTCGTCGTCGTGTATGCCGATTAAACACCTGAAACATTTTTCTTTAACGTCGTCTGTGAAATCATGCCTTTCTAAATGTTTTTTATCAACATTCTCACGAATGCCCGCCCTGCTTCACTGCTTACTGGTTTTTTGCCTTGGTTGCTCATTTTTTGCCTTATGTTGTTGAAATCACCTTCTCTATATAAAAAAGCAAAACCCTGCCAGATATCGGCGGGGGGTCTTTTTGTGTTAAATTATGCTATGTATTTCTCGCGGTTTCATGCCGTTATTGCCGTATTTATAGAGGGCGCTAAGTCTTCTTTATGTAATCGTATTATATTGTTTTTTACTGCCGATATATCACACTCTGTGAAAATGCGGGCTAATGTGTCTAATTCATTCAATGTTAGTTTGTCCATGTTTTCGCTGAATGCTTTCTTTATGTTTGATATTTTAGCCCGCTTAACTGGCTTATATTTGGCGTTTAATATGGTGCGCCTTTTTCTCTCTTGTACGCGATTGTATACTTTTTCTTTTTTATAATATCGTATCTCGCCGTTTGATAACTGCTTTTTAAAGTAAATTGTAGAAATGGATTTATCGCCAATGCGTCGCGTAGTGGTCGGCGGTTTCTCTGTTAATCCCGACTTAGACACCCCCGCGGGACGGCCTACCCTTTGCTTTTGTTGTGGTTGCTCTGTCATTTCCTATATTATGAGGGGTATATAAATTTTAGATGAAAATTAATTAATTATATTTTAATATAATTTTATATTCATAAGCGGTTTAAGATGCCGTATTTTTATTTAAGGAATAAAAGAAGTATTAAATATAGAAACCGAATTAATTATTTAATTTTGTGAAAATTTTATTTATCTGAGGATATAAAGTATCTCAAATATGTGAGATTAGCAAAAAAAAAAATGAGCGGGTATGAGGCAGACCGAGGGGTATATGATAGCGAAGATAAAAACTCTAACGCGAAATTAAATACCGACGCGGGCGGGTGTCGCGTTTTCTTTCGTGAAATGAAGGCGTCGCCATTATACTCCGTAAAGGTGAATACGGCCGATTTATTGGACTTCATAAAGAAGAACCCGCACGCTATGGAAAGTTTAGGAACTGCTCTATTTTTGAAACCATACGCAGACATTGACAAAGCGTATGATACGGAGGAAGCCCGAGCCTTAAATGAAGTATCTGACTATACGCAAGCGCGCGAGGCTTTTGAAGAACTATTTAACGGGGATATGATAGCCTTGAGCGGGTGCGGATATTCAAGCAAGAAAGAAAAATATGTTAATTCGTTTCATTTCGTGGGTAATAGTGGCGAACTATACGGCGACCCGTTAGAAAGCAAACAAATTATTAAGGATGAATTGCCCGAGTATAAAGAGTTAGGCTATGATTTGGCCGTTTATCATAAAAGCGGAACCCCGAGCGGAATGCGCGCGCCTTATGCGGTTAAGAAAGGAGAAAACCGACGGCTGGAACTCGTGGAAGGAATTGAAGGCGGGCGCCTTATAACGAAGGACATAAGCGAGGTTTCAAATGATTTATATGAGTGTCTTTTGATAACCACGGCCGAACATAACGAGATAACCAACACACGACCCGCGGAGGTAAAGAACGCGGACATTAATATTAATAAGTTATTTGAGGCGATACCGGTATTAAAACACGAGGCGGGGGCGCACACGATAAAGGACATAAGCGAAGCGGAAACCGACGAGGGGACGCTAAAGACGTATAAGTTAAAAAGGCTAACGCCGACTTTATGCCACTTGTGCGAGAGAATACACGAGGCCGATAACACATTATTTACATTACAATTCGCGAACGGGGCGAAATTGGCGGGGTGTTGGAAGCAAAAACAAGAGGCCGAAGTTAAAGGCGAAAGTGCCAGTTATATCACTTTAACGGCGGGAACTGCGACGTATGCGGAGAAAATCAAATTTTACATTAAAACCGCCAACGAGAACCGCCAAGCCATCCAACAACGGGAAGCGCAGGAACTCACCGAAAAACTCAACATACTAGGCGCGGACATAATAAACACAAAAGAGGCGTTTTGTAGCAATATTAAGGAATTTATGGAGGAGCAAAGCAAGCCCATGCCAATGTATGACATAGTAGCCATTAAAAGCGGGTTAGGAACAGGCAAGACAACGGCAAACTCCAAGGTAATAACCGGCCTTATTTCAAACGGCGAAGAGATAGCCGAACTAACAAGGGGCGCCATTAAGAAAAACGCGGGCGAGATTGTGGAGAAACTAAAAAACAACCCGCTAGCCCGCGATATAATAGAAAAACATAAAGACAACCCCGCAGAGGCCGTATTACAATTAAAACAGATGCCTCGTTTTAAATCTGTCGTAAGCAGTTATAGGCGGACACTAGCGAGCGACTATAAAAGCAAATACCCCTTAAATGTGGATTACAGAGACGAGCCAAAGGGGAAATTAAAAAAGAATAATCTGACCATTCAAGCCGATAGTTTTCACAGAATACCGATAAGCAGAGAGCCAATTAATAAATTAGTTATTGACGAGGCCGACCAATTCGTTAAGCATTTAACGAGTGATACGTTTAAGAAGTCGCGGAACAATAAGAACAACTGGGAGATAATAAAATATGTAATAGGCACGGCTAAACAGATAATATTAATGTCGGGAACAATAAAAGCCGATGATATTGAATTTTTCCAGAACATACGGCGGGAATGTGGCAGAGAGGCAAAAACGCTATTTATTAACAACGAACCACCGACCAAAACAAAGCGCCAGATACACATTAAGGCGGGCAATATTGGCGAGGCTTACGAGCAAATTATCAAACTAAGAAGCGAAGGCAAAAGGGTGCTCGTCCCCGCGAACATCGGCAAACGACGGCTTAGGGCATTGGCTAAGATGTTAAAGAGAGATAAGCACAGAGTGCTATTAATATCGGGCGAAACGAACAAAACGGAGGAGGTACGGGAAGCAATGGCGAACGATTACAAGACATGGGCGGAATATGATATTGTTATTTACACACCAGCAATAACGGGAGGCTTGGATTATTCACATAAGGGGGTTTTTGATAACATTGTAGCCGTGGCGTGTAATAAGACAAACATGAGCGGGGATTTTTACCAAATGCTAGGCAGAATACGGCACCCGATAGATAGCAATATATACTTATTTTACAGAAATTACAACACGGCGACCATTGAAAGCGAAACGCAATATTTAAGGCAATTAAGCGCGAGCCTTAACGACAGGCAGAAGCGGGACGAAATGGCAACCTTGACGAATTGGACATATGGGCAATATGGCGCGGTTAATGTAGTGGCAAACGATTATATAAAATTACTTGCTAAAAACAAAGTAGAACAGAACAAGGACGCCCGCCACTGGATACAGAATTTAATAAAGTATTTCATATTAGCCAACTACGAAATAAACGACTTAAATGAGCCGGATGCGAGCGCGCCAACAATTAAGGAGGCGAAAATAACAGAGGCCGTTATTAAAAACGAAGACGCTAACGCCGTATTCTTTGCCCGAAGCATTACAGACGCGGAATATAACGAAATGAAGAAGAATAAAGAGGGCAAAGAATGGACAACCGCCGAGGAATTAGAATTTAAAAAAGCGAGGATAAAAAAAGAGATGTTGAAGCCAATCTCCAACGCGTTGGAGATTACGGACGAGCCAGCATGTAGTATATTTTATAAGATATTTGATGACGACAGATTAAGGGGTTATATATGGAATGTTAGGCCGTATAATAAGGACGTAGAGAACAAATTAAGCGAGGGGTTAAATTACATAAAACACAGAGAACAGAACAAAGATGAGAAAAACCGATTGATAACAGATGAACAGGGCAACCTGACCGATTGCGGGGTTATGGAATACGCATTCAACACAATAAACACAGAACGGCGCTATAATAAGCATGTAAACCTTATACAAGTTATAAGCGGGTTGGGAATAAAGAACATATGGGACTTTAACACAAAGATAAGCGCGGAGGATTTAAAAGAGACGATTAAACGGCAGGAATGGCTAGCAAAGGCCGACGAATTAGTTTTATATACGACAGACCCGAAGAAGCAGAAAAAAATTATTGACCATATGAACACGACGACAAATAAAACATTTCTAAGGGATACATTATATTTTATTAATAGCGCTATAAAGGCAGAATGGGGCGTATCATTAACAGCGACGAATAAACACGCCACGCATTACACACTGAAACCAAACAAAACATTAGAGGCGATGTTTAGAAGTGAGAGTACATTAAAAATGTGTAAAGGTTGGCCGTATTTAGGTGAATGAGTTTATTGAAGAGGGCGGGGCATCTTTTTTTGGGGCATCTTTTTTTGGGGCATCTTTTTTTGGGGTATCTTTTTTTGGGGTATCTTTTTTTGGGGTATCTTTTTTTGGGGTATCTTTTTTTGGGGTATCTTTTTTTGGGGTATCTTTTTTTGGGGTATCTTTTTTTGGGTATCTTTTTTTGGAAGTCGTCAAAATGTAAAAATTCTTCTTCGTATTGATTTTTTTCTGATTTTAAGGGGGTATCTTTTTTTGATGAGGGTAATGAAGGAATTAAGGGACAAATACGCTTACTATTGATTTGGGGGTATGTAGTCCATTTTTTCTATAAAGAGTAGGAAAAGATACCCCCTAATGAGGAAAATGAAGGAAAAAGGACGAAAAAGGCTTTCGTATTGATTTTAAGGAAGAGGTAGGGATAACGGGGGAAAACAGCAAAAAATGAGTTTCTACGGATAACGGGGGGTAGGATATTTAACCCCGTGGTACCCCATGATAACCTTATAATAAACCGCTTAAACCCCCCGCTTAACTTTTGCTTACTACTGCTTAACTTTTGCTTACTACTGCTTAACTTTTGCTTCTACCTGACACATGCCCCGCTTAACATTTGCTTACTGACACCTAGCACCCGCTTAACTTTACGTATCGCTGTTTAACTTTACTTATCACTGATTAACTTTACTTATTGCCCTTGTTTAACTTTACGTATCGCTGTTTAACTTTACTTATCACTGATTAACTTTACTTATCACTGATTAACTTTACTTATCGCTGATTAACTTTACTTATCATACGTATAAAAAATATACGTATAAGATATACGCCCCGCAAAACATAAAGGCTTATTGATAACTTCAAATGTTTGAAATCACCGCGAAATTTAAGAACACCGACCCTTATGACAATTTACAATTCTACACCAGCGAGAAAATAAATGAAGCGTCTTTTAACACATTAACCAAATTACACAGCAAACTAAAAGAGAAATACCCGCACAACAAACACCAACCCGCCACACTCACCACCTACGGGTTAATTTATATAAAAACCGCCCCTTTATCTGGCTTCAAACCGCTTCAAGATGTGGTATATAAATTTAACATTGAAGCGCATGAAGGAACCAAGAAGAACGGCGAGACCTTTATCATTCTCAAAATAGCGGGCACCCCTGCTATAGTTGCGCGAAACGAAACAAAAATTAATTTATTTGATTAAGTTGATTTATTTATAAAACAACTTACATTTATAAAACAACTTACATATATAATGTCAAAGTGTCCCGTATGCGACGCCGTCCTTAAATCTAAAAATGCTTTAGTAATACACACCGCCCGCACGCATACCACACACGACACTTTAACATTTAGAAAAAGGCTCAACGACTACTTAAACGAAATTATAACCACCCCAGCAACCCCACAGGAAACATTACAAAATATTTCTCAAATTAACAATTACTTAACAGCAACACACCCCGACACATACGCCCAATTAATTAAGGTAAAAGATAATTTAAAGCAACTACCGAACACAACAGAAAAATATAAAGTTATGTATGAAGAATACGAGCGCGTTTTATATGCTTACATGGACAACATAAAGCCGACCATTGACCTGATAATTACGAGCGCCACCACAGCGACAAAATAAAATAATTTCGTTTGCCCTTTTACCGCGCCACCAATTTTTTTTTTACTTTTTTGCTCCCGTCGCCTTTTGCTCCCGCAGTCTCAGAGACAAAAGCAGACCAGATGGCCGACAGCCGAAGACTAATCCCGCGGAATGCTCCCGAAACTAATGAAGACGTGGAACGGCGGATTAAGCGACGTAAGCGCATGACGGACGCGGACGAGATAAAAGCAGGAATTGAAAAAGCCGAAAGAGATATTAAAGCCTTCAACCATAAAATAGCCTCTTTAGAAAAACAAAAAACCAAAAAAGAACAAGAACTAACCGCCTTTAAAAAGGCTCTTAAAGAGGCTACTGAATTGAATGAAGACATTAATATTTCTAAGGAATTGACCCAGCGACAGGAACATATTGCCGCTCAGTTGAACCTCTTTAAAAAATGGATTGAGCAAGGGGGGCACAGAAAAATTGAAGGCTTCAAAAAGCCTCAATATAATAGAGTTAATTATTTGATTAATACTGGAGTAGACTTCAACGACGCCCTCGCCCGTGTCGTCTCAGAAATTAACAAGTCCAACGCGTCCGCTCTAATGGAAGTCTCCGCCCCGTCCTCCGCATAATCTGTGCTTTAAGCACATTGTTATTATAGAATGTTATTAATTTACAAACAAAAAAAAGAAAAACCAAAAGGGGGGGGGGGGGCAACCCCCGCCACACTTTCAAAGAGATTTTATTTATTTCGCTTTTAATACTTTGTTCTTGAGCCTCGCGCTTTTTCGTATTGGCTGGCTTACCCCGTTATCATCAACCAACTTATAACCCGCGGGCTCGTTTGCCGTTGTCTCCGCGACGCTCTTTTTTGTCTCTGTTGTCTCTGTTGCCTCTTTCGTCTCTGTCTTTCCTTCCTTTTTTGCTTTGATAAATTCATTTACGATAATAGCACCTATACCGCTAATTTGCCTCAGTTTCGTATTCGTTATCTTGCCCCCGTGGTCGTTGTAAATTTTATTAAGTAATTCATTTTTTTCTGCTCTGCTCGCTTTCTTCCCTAAGGGCTTATATTTGCCGTCAATCTCCAACGCGTCGTCGTCCTCTACGTCTTCACTTTCTGCCCCTTTGATATTTAAGCATAAATCAATTTTTCTTCGTAATTCCTCAAGTTCGGTTTTAAGGCCTTCTTCCATCATCTCCCGCGGGTCTGCCACATTTACCCAACTATACGAAAAACTCGTTAAAAGGTCGCCGTGTCCTAATACATTACTTACCCACGTATTGAAATTTATAGTTCTCGGGTCTGCGTAATTCGTGTATGATAAACTCGCGTATAATTTTCTTAACATGCTACTTCTCTGTGTGTAATCAGCAAGCCATGGAAAAACTTTAATTATTCGTTTGTTTAGTTCGTTGTTTTTGTCTTTCGCGAGTTGTCCGTCGTCGTTGATTATAACCGCCCCCTTTTTCTTAAAGTGGTTTCTTATTGCTTCAATTTTTTCTATTGTAAATTCAGGGGTAAATAGAATTACAGGCCTTTCAGCCCAATTCTTTTTCTGCCCCTCTCTCTTTTTCGCTAAGTTGTTAATTCTTAGCCAACTCGGCTTATCTGGTATTAATTCATAAGTATTTTTCGCGAATATCTCAACTGGACGGGCTCCCGTTGCTATCATTAGGGCTAATAGTTTAAGGTACGGGTCATTACTTAAAATCATCTCATTCATTTTCGCCATTACCTCCCGTACATCAATTTGAATTTTTTGTTCGTTTTTTGCTTTTACATCCTTTTTGTATCCCTCAACAATTTTTATTCGTTCGTCTTCGTTGATATTAAAGTATTTATCTAATTTAGACATCTCATATGCTTTTTTGCTCTGGTTTGGTTTTATTGCCCTCGTTCTTACTTCGCTTAATCTCTGCCGTCTTGAAGTCGTATTTGGGTAAATAATGGCGTATTTAGGGTAAATAATCTGCATCGCTTTTAATGCTTCGTCGTCTGTTGTCGTTTTACTAAATAATAACAATATAGCATTATGGAAGGCTTTAGACGGCTTCGCATCACTCGTGAAAAATTCAGACACCACATTATATATTTTTTTGCTCTGTGTCTGCTACATTCAACTGCTTGATAAATTTTTTATCGCTCTCGTTCCACATTCTACCCCGTGGTTGCTTTGTTGTTGCTTTGGTCTGCTTCGGTTATTACCCCCCGCCACTCACTTCGTTCGTGTCTGCCCCCCGTTGTTCTGCGGGTCGTATGCTTCGGTTATCGCCCGCCGTTGTCCGCTGGGTCGTATGTTATATAATAGACTTGTTTATATTTTTTCTTAACGTAAAAAAAAATAAATATTTAATGATATTCTCCCCCTTTTGTGGGGTCTCGTATTCTTATCATTTATGTAGAATAGACAGGTCTATATGGTATATCATAAAACAAGCCTTAGAAACATAAAAAAACGACATACGACATATCAAAAATAGACATTCAAATATATCAAAACAAACAAAGACGTAAAACAAAATACGAAAAAATGAATACTAAGCGCTCTTTTGCCAAAATGACGACAAAAAACATATAAATGAAATTTATATATATTTTATGATAGTAAAATATGTTTTTTGTCGTCATTTTGGCAAAAGAGCGCTTAGTATTCATTTTTTCGTATTTTGTTTTACGTCTTTGTTTGTTTTGATATATTTGAATGTCTATTTTTGATATGTCGTATGTCGTTTTTTTATGTTTCTAAGGCTTATTTTATGATATACCATACAGACCTGTCTATTCTACATAAATATATATATATATATATATATATATATATATATATATATATATATAGTAGACTTTTTGATATCACTTACGATATATATATAAACTTTTTGACTAAATAAGTAGCCGGGAAGTCACGGTAACAGTGCCTGTCACCCGATACAAGTTTGATCATAATATATTTATCTCTAGTATCTTACTACAGTTACACTTATCTTGTAGTTTTATGACCGGGCGGCGTGTCGTTCTGTAATTGTCAGAAATCTCTTCAAGTTCAATGTCACTGTAGTATTATATATTAATAAATTGCCTTCCCTTACTCTCAGTGGTTACTGTTACTATTATAATACTAGCAGCGAGACAGGACCGGTGGACTCTGAACTTGAAAGGAGTAGGTAAAGGCCTCCGCCGGAGCATGCTGAGCTCAAATGTTCCACATGACTAGAATGATCCTAGTCACGGTACTCATGATCGCGATCGATCGCGTTCGAATTCTGCAGAGTATAAATACAACTTTTTGAAGGCATACAGTCACGGTTACCTTTCAATCTCGACTAATGACATACGATTGTCTTTCTCAGCAAGAAAGGGAGCGAGGGTAGTACGAACGGTCCTCAGGTTTGATCTTTCACGATTCCTGATAAGCATTTGGTTATTAAATAAAATTAATCAGTATAATTATCAGTTGATCTTTACTAATCATGGCCGGCTGTCTACGTACGCAAGTCAAAAAATACGAACTTGATTCGAATTCAGCCTCAATGTTTTTTTAAGGTTTTCAAGTTCAGTAGAATCCACATCTAGGCTGCTTTCTTTTATTATACTATTATTAATAATATCACCTTTTTACGGCGATGTCATTTTGGAATTCCAGAGTGATGTTACAATACAACCATACTAGCCATAGGCTTCTTTTCTTGTAATAATTTAAAGTCGTGCACACAGCAATTGCAGAAGACATACGATTGTCTCTTGGCAAGAAAGGGAGCGAGGGTCGTAGTAACATCGGATCGTGGTAGGATCTTTCACGTATTTTAGGTCTTTTCATTTCATAAAATTGACAAAGATATTTCACCTCTCTACATACACTCTCTGGTACCTCACTTCCCACTCATCTCTATGACTCACGGTGGCAAGTATTCTCTATCAAACAGTGTTTGCGCAAAAAAAAAGATCATGATCGCCACGTGCACATTTAACTTCCCGGAGACTATGATACTCCACAAAAAATTATTATACAATCTGAATCGATACACACAATATTTAATGACAAGAATATACATGACCGAGTATAAATATCATTCATGCGTGGATCGATTAGGTTAGAAATGAAAGATCACAGCGTTGCCATCGCCATCATACTCAGTCTACAGCAGGATTATCATCCTCTACAGCAGGATTCTCATCCTCTACAGCAGTATCACCATCCTCATTCGTAGTCGAGTCGCCATCACTAAAACCACATTAGTAAGGTTAAGTAAGGTAATGAAGGTAAGCAAGGTAGGCAGGTAGGTAGGTAGCGAAGTAAGTCAGCAAGTAAGTAAGTAAGTAAGTAAGTAAGTAAGTAAGTAAGGAAGTAAGTAAGTAAGAAAGAAAGAAAGAGAGAAAGAGAGAAAGAGAGAAAGAAAGAGAAAGAAAGAGAGAAAGAAAAAAAGAGAAAGAAAGAAAG
>WBZZ01001389.1:15000-20155 GCA_019918135.1 Paulinella micropora
AGTCTCTCGCCTGATGATCGGGGCCACCGATGGAGCTCCTGAGGGCAAGACTGCACTAAGCCGAGGTTATTCCGCAGTCCCAGCAACCTCTTGCAAGACGTCACCGAATGTGCAAGTGCATACACCAAGCGCGGTTGCTAGAGCTGCCTCGAAACCCCACCCATAACAATCTGGTGTCTGCTGGGTCCTGGGCTATCAACCAGCATATGCGGAGTTTAAGATCTTTTACGCGCGCAACGACCCTCCTCCCCAGCACCTACCACCAAAGGGTTATGAGTTGGCGTCACAGTTTAACGCCTTGAGGCCATTGGGCTGAATAATAATAATAATAATAATAATAATAATAATAATAATAATAATAATAATAATAATAATAGTGCTTCTCTGTCAATGGCTGATGCATTTCTGCACATGCGCCTCCATCGTCTCACCCGTGAGGGGAGTACGAAGAATTGACGATAAGCTCTAATGACACCCCTGCAAGGGCAGTTCCAACACTTCCAGACGGGCCGGTATGTTCCATGAAAATACTGGTCCAGACGGATCGGTATGTTCAATGAAAATACTGGTGGCACCGACGGGAATCGAACTGGCGACAGGGCCCAGATGGTAGAACTTGACCACTGGGCTATCACGGTGTCCATAATAATAATAATTAATAATAATAATAATAATAATAATAATGATAATGATAATAATAATAATAATAATAATAATAATAATAATAAGAAGAAGAAGAAGAAGAAGAAGAAAGAAGAAGAAAAGAAGAAGAAAGAAAGAAGAACAAAGAAGAAAGAAGAAAGAAGGAAGAAGAAAGAAGGAAGAAGGAAGGAAAGAAAGAAAGAAAGAAAAGAAAGAAAGAAAGAAAGGAAAGGAAGAAAGAAAGGAAAGGAAGAAAGGGAAGAAAGGGAAGAAAGGAAGAAAAGGAAGAGAAGGAAGGAAAGGAAGGAAAGGAAGGAAAGGACGGAAAGGACGGAAAGGAAGGAAAGGAAGGAAGGAAATGAAGGAAAGGAATAAAGGAATAAGGAATAATAATAATAATAATAATAATAATAATAATAATAATAATAATAATAATAATGATACCAATAATAATAATAATAATAATAATAATAATAATAATAATAATGATAATAATAATAATAATGATAATAATAATAGTAATGATGATAAAGAAGGAAGAAGGAGGAAGGAAGAAGGAAGAAGGAAGAAGAAAGAAGAAAGAAGAAAGAAGAAAGAAGGAAGAAGGAATAATCATAATAATAATAATAATAATAATAATAATAATAATAATAATAATAATAATAATAATAATAATAATAATACTATATCTGAGGCGTACTGATGCAGCTACTGGCATATCCTCAACGGACATAAGCCTCCAATACCCTTGTTCGAGGTCCTCCACCCCCCCGTGTCAGTCTCTCGCCTGATGATCGGGGCCACCGATGGAGCTCCTGAGGGCAAGACTGCACTAAGCCGAGGTTATTCCGCAGTCCCAGCAACCTCTTGCAAGACGTCACCGAATGTGCAAGTGCATACACCAAGCGCGGTTGCTAGAGCTGCCTCGAAACCCCACCCATAACAATCTGGTGTCTGCTGGGTCCTGGGCTATCAACCAGCATATGCGGAGTTTAAGATCTTTTACGCGCGCAACGACCCTCCTCCCCAGCATCTACCACCAAAGGGTTATGAGTTGGCGTCACAGTTTAACGCCTTGAGGCCATTGGGCTGGAACTCTGTTTAGCAAGTGTGACTAGGTTTTTTCATCGGGATTTCCCTCAAATATGTCACAGTCAACACTCCAAGAATAATAATAATAATAATAATAATAATAATAATAATAATAATAATAATAATAATAATAATAATAATAATAATATATATTGATCTGTCATGGCTGAGCCCGAGGGCCATGCGCCTCCATCCCTCGACCCAACAGGGACTACAGTGAGTATGTTGGGGAGGGAAGAGTGACTCTAACCATCCTGCATAGAAGGCCCCAAAAGGAAGTCCCTACTACCCGCACAGTGTCGGGTACCCTGCAGGAAATCAAACTACAAATGATTGATCTTCCCCGCGTGAGAGCTCCACGAGACTGGGTAGGTCCCGCATGGAGGTACTCACAGGGGTAGCAGACATTTCATGCGGTCTGCCAGCGCATGAGGACGTTTTGTGGTAAGTATCTGGGACGCCTCGAAACCCGTCACCACCCCTAGATCGCGGAATGTAAATACCCCTTTGATCCCACGTGGTGTATGTCTTATAAAAAACAACACAACGACATGGCCTCGGAACCAACACAACAACATAGCCTCGGAACCCACATCGACATAGCCTCGGAACCCACACAACAACAGAGCCTCGGAACCAACACAACAACATAGCCTCGGAACCAACACAACAACATAGCCTCGGAGCCAACACAACGACATAGCCTCGAAACCAGTGGGAAGAGGCCCAACCACCTCCTCTTCCCGTGGGGTGCCATACTGTGCACCCCTCCATAATAATAATAATAATAATAATAATAATAATAATAATAATAATAATAATAATAATAATAATAATAATAATAATCAATAATAATAATAATAGTAATAATAATAATAATAATAATAATAATAATAATAATAATAATAATAAAATAATATAATAATAATGATAATAATAATGATAATAATAGTGCTTCTCTGTCAATGGCTGATGCAAATCTGCACATGCGCCTCCATCGTCTCACCCGTACCCGTGAGGGGAGTACGCAGAATTGACGATAGGCTCTAATGACACCCCCGCAAGGGCAGTTCCAACACTTCCAGACGGACCGGTATGTTCAATGAAAGTACTGGTCCAGACGGAGCGGTATGTTCAATGAAAATACTGGTGGCACCGACGGGAATCGAACTGGCGACAGGGCCCAGATGGTAGAACTTGACCACTGGGCTATCACGGTGTCCAATGATAATAATAATAATAATAATAATAATAATAATAATAATAATAATAATAATAATAATAATAATAATGATAATAATAATGATAAATAATAATATGATAATAATGTTAATAATAATAGACTTATCAGTCAAGTGGCCTTTGATCCTGTCGGACATGTGCCTCCAGGGTCTCACGGGGATAATAATAATAATAATAATAATAATAATAATAATATAATAATAATAATAATAATAATGATAATAATAATAATAATATAATAATAGTAACAACAACGAAAACAACAACCACAATAATAATAACAATAATAATAATAATAGTGCTTCTCTGTCAATGGCTGATGCATTTCTGCACATGCGCCTCCATCGTCTCACCCGTGAGGGGAGTACGAAGAATTGACGATAGGCTCTAATGACACCCCGCAAGGGCAGTTCCAACACTTCCAGACGGACCGGTATGTTCAATGAAAATACTGGTCCAGACGGACCGGTATGTTCAATGAAAATACTGGTGGCACCGACGGGAATCGAACTGGCGACAGGGCCCAGATGGTAGAACTTGACCACTGGGCTATCACGGTGTCCAAATAATAATAATAATAATAATAATAATAATAATAATAATGTATCTCCTGCCAATTGCTGAGCCAAAAGGCCATGTGCATCCAGTCCTCCATTCCATAAGGAAAGTCTCCACACCAATCAGTGGAATAAAGGAAGTGACGGCATAGAACATTACTCTAGGAGCTTTATACCAATCAGCCCATTGAAAAGGACCAATGGCCTATGTACTCCCTAATAATAATAATAATAATAATAATAATAATAATAATAATAATAATAATCATAATAATAATAATAATAGTGCTTCTCTGTCAATGGCTGATGCAAATCTGCACATGCGCCTCCATCGTCTCACCCGTGAGGGAGTACGAAGAATTGACGATAGGCTCTAATGACACCCCCGCATGGGCAGTTCCAACACTTCCAGACGGACCGGTATGTTCAATGAAAATACTGGTGGCACCGACGGGAATCGAACTGGCGACAGGGCCCAGATGGTAGAACTTGACCACTGGGCTATCACGGTGTCCAATAATAATGATAATAATAATAATAATAATAATAATAATAATAATAATAATAATAATAATAATAATAATAATAATAATAATAATAGTGCTTCTCAGTCAATGGCGAATGCATTTCTGCACATGTGCCTCCATCGTCTCACCCGCGAGGGGAGTACGAAGATTTGACGATAGGCTCTACTGACACCCCCGCAAGGCAGCTCCAATCCTTCCAGACAGACCATTACTTTCAAAGAAAATATCCTTAGAAAATACTGGCCCTGACGGGAATCGAACTGGCGACAGGTCCTAGATGGTAGACCTTAACCACTGGGCTATCGCGGTGCCACTTAATAGTAATAATAAGAATGATAATAATAATAATAACAACAGCAACAACAACGACATCAACAATATAATAATAATAATAATAATAATAATAATAATAATAATAATAATAAAAAACCAGCAACACCAGCAACACCAGCAACGACAACAACACACAAACAACAACAACAAAAAAAAACAACAAAAAAAAAACAACAACAACAACAACAACAACAGCAACAGCAGCAGTAGCAGCAGCAACGGCAGCAACAACAGCAGCAACAGCAACAACAACAGCAGCAGCAACAACAACAGCAGCAGCAGCAATAGCAGCAGCAGCAACAACAACAACAACAACAACAGCAGCAGCAGCAAAAACAGCAGCAGCAGCAGCAAAAACAGCAGCAGCAACAACAGCAACAGCAGCAGCAGCAGCAACAACAACAACAACAGCAGCAGCAGCAGGCAGCAGCCGCAGCAGCAACAACAAACAGCAGCAGCAGCAGCAGCAACAACAACAGCAGCAGCAGCAACAATAACAGCAACAGCAGCAGCAACAACAACAACAGCATCAGCAGCAGCAGCAGCAACAAACAACAACAGCAGCAACAGCAGCAGCAGCAGTAACAACAGCAGCAGCAACAGCAGCAGTAACAACAACAGCACCAGCAGCAACAACAACAACAAACATTTTCATGTAAGGTGTGCCTAGCAAGCCTACCCCTCGTCGCGCAATAATAACAATAATAATAATAATAATAATAGTGTATCTCCTGCCAATTGCTGAGCCAAAAGGCCATGTGC
>WBZZ01001390.1:12500-30000 GCA_019918135.1 Paulinella micropora
GATAGATCAGTAAGATCGATAGATTTCAAGATATATCAGTACTTATATCTGGATAGATGTATCTAGATATAATATATCTATGTTAAGGGATATCCATCTACATAGATAGAAGTACTGATAGAGACAGACATGCTTCCTTTTCAGCTCTACGAAAAGCAAGCGTTCTTCAATTATTTCTATCTATCTAAATCCGGATTCCATCCTGCAAAACAGATTCACCGCCTCCCCACAAAAAGAAGCGGAACAAACCACCACTGGATACCAAATGACGAGAAACTAAGTCGAGTTCAAAAGGCTGCTCAAACCAGTGGAAAGGTTCTTTGCTTGGGTTGTTTAGCTACAGTTTGTGTGCACTGCGTTTTTCTCACAGTGATGAAAAAAAAAAAGTTTTATCACTGTCGCGCAATATATAAACAGGCCGGCCCCTTTTTGTCAGATACGTCGCTCAAGCTGTAAACAGGCCGGTCCCTTTTTTGAAAATCAGCGCCACCAGTCAGAGATTTTAGCCCACCAGTCAGAAATTTTAGGATGATATAGTTGGGTTAAATGGATAGAGAGTTTTCGCCGGAAATTAGGGTCAGAATTGGTCGCTCACAAAAGTGGTCACCGGTGCACCTGGTAGACTGAAAAACCACCTATTTTGCGACCTCGGACGAGAAAAAGCCTGAACATTGTAAATGCCTGAATTTTTTTCAGCATTTGAAGCCGTTTCCACAAACATGTTTGATATGGTAGGACTGACTATGAATGATTGCCATTAATATTACAAGTTTTGGTCCAATTTGGCCCATCAGGCCTAAAATCAAATTGAGAAATTCTGTAATTAGCTTATTTCTAGCAATTTGAAAATATCAGAACTAAATGATGCTACAAGAACAACTAGAAAAGTTGCGACATGTGTCGCGCAAGTAATAAAACATGTGACTTTATGTACCTAGTGTTCTCGTCACTTTCGCAAGTTCCTCTAACACAAGAAGAGAGATTCTTGTTTTTGGACTTTTTATCGACGTTCTTTGCTACTACCAATAATGTCAAGTGATGTCACTGGAGAAGCAAGAGCAGCAAAGCGTAGGGCGGCAACGTCTGCTGCTTCATCCCGTGCGTTATCGACCATCATGGCGGCAGCCAGTGCGGCGGTTGGAAACTCAGCCTCTTCCCCAAGAGCACCCTGTCACCCACCGTCATTCGTGGTTGGGGTACCGAGCATCTCTGTACCGTCCACTTCGACTTCGGCAACAAGAGTAACAAGTGGAGATACCTCCGCCTCCCTGCACTCGTCTGGACCGGCGTTGCTTGTGTCGTCAGTCAGCTCGCCAGCTGCTGGAGGAATGGTCGTTGCAGGTGCGCCAGCTCCGGCAGTTGTGGGAGCAGTGTTAGTTGCTTCGGGTCATCATGGTGTCGCCCCACCCGCTGCGGCTGGGCACATCGGTGTCCCCACTGGTGTGGGCGCAGCGGGCGGGAGCACCGTACACGCGCCCGTGATGATTAATGCATCTCAAATGGGTGCACTAATGCAAGCTTTCATGGCTGGGGGAGGAGCGAGTCGTGCAGTTTGTGATTATAAGGGTAACAGATAGCCTGTGTGGCAAGGTGATTACTAATGATGTACATGTGTTGTACGTGTGTTAGGCTGTCTTAGCGAGACAAGCCCTGGCCAAGACTACTGCACCCGCCACGAGGAGCAGAGCCTGCAGAAGGTGGATGGTGCTGGCTGGCCTCACCCGGGCAGGATGGAGCAGATACTTGCGGTTGTACTGGATATGGCGAAGAGCCAGAAGAGATCAGAGCTATCCACGGACTCAAGCCTGCCCATGATGTTGGAAGCAGTTGAGGAGAAGGCTGCTTGTTCGATGATACTGGCGCTACTTACTACTCACAATGGTGGTGAGTCCAAGTTTGAGGACCTTGGTGTGTTGATTGAGGCAGTGGTCAAGTATTTCAAGACTCGCTCCGCTGGCTACGGTGTGGAGGATGCACTCAAGATCGCCAAGGCACACGCCAAGAAGGTCGACTCCGCAGTCTGGGACGACGTGGAGGAGTACTTTACGCCTGCAGGCCCACAACTCAAGAGGAAGAAGCTGGGAGGAGCATCAGCTGCGAAGGATCTATCATCTTTCAGATGTTACAACTGTGGGGAGTATGGTCATCTGTTCCCGAAATGCACGCTTCCCAAGCGTGACAGTGACGAGATGCGTGACCCCCGCAATGTTGGTGGAGCCCGCGCGACCCCGTCGCGCCCGTGGGACAACATGCCCGCTCGCAGGTAAAGGAACATTATTGACGTGCATGGTGGCTACTTGTCTGGTAAAGCAGTGATAATATTATTTTGCTCGGTATCGGTTCAGTAACGTAGGAGCCGATTGAATTGATATATGGTCGAGACTGGTCGACCTATAGGTGGCTTGGTATTAAGTTTATTAAATCAGTTTTCTTTTCAAACTTAGAATTATTTTATACATTAATATTAATGCTGCTGACAGTCCGGGTTAGATTATTAAATTCTTCTTTTATATATATGGGACACTTGATTGGCAATGTAGACTCTTGAAGTATATTATCAGGACAGAGGGGCTGATATGCCTGAAATACTGCAGTATTAATGAACAGGTGGAGAGGATAAGGCAGTCACTTGGCCAGTTCCCGAAACGCTGCGTGTGGTATGATCAACGGCAATGCATGGTGTGCAGTTTTTGCAAACAAAAGTTTCACACTTATTCGTCTTGCCCGGGCCTACCAACTACAGTAGAGGCTAAGGACAGAATAGAGTTCGTTGAGAATTTGATCAAACAACCGCAGGTAAGCCTTGATCTATATCGGGACATGACACTGCGGCAGGCGCTTGAAACTATGATAAAGTTAGGAAGTGAGCTCAACAAAGGAAACCCATGGGCAGACACATCGGCCGGGCCTGATAGGCTAAGGAGACAGCTTGGTTATTGGAAGTAGATGGGAACTTCAAGTGTTGTCATTTCCTGGATTGCGTATGGAGTTGATTTTAGGTTTGAAGGACAACACATTCCTGAAAGGAAATTTTTTCGTAATAGTCCAACGTACTTTGCGAATGAGCAACTGGTTGATGAGTTTGTGCGCAGAAATATAACATTAGGTAACTTTGAGGAAGAAGAGCCTGAAAGGCTATGGTTGGTCGAACCGATGCAGGTGGAGATAGATCCGCTCGGCGTGAGAAAGGCAAGGGTATGTCACGACAAGAGATATCTAGGCAAGTTCAATGCTGTCAACCAGTTCAGATTGGAGACACTGAAGAGAGATTCAGACAAGGTAGTAAGAGAGGATTTTCAATGATTGTGACAGATTTAGCATCTGCATATTACTCCCTAAGGATGTCAGAGAGTGTGAGAAAGTTCATGGGCTTTTTCCATAAAGGGAAATACTACACCTCGAATGTTATGACATTCGGACTTAGGAATGTTCCCTTTTGGTTTCACAAGACCACCCGACCTATGGTTACGTTTCTGACATTTTTGGGCGTACTGGTGCTAGCATACCTTGACGACTTTCTGTGGAGTGCGCCAGGTAAAGTGATGAATGAACTGGCGAGTTGTGTCGGCCGGCCCGTACATTACATAGTGGCATCAAGTGTTGTCCGGCTTGTCGTTACCTGACTCTTATGCTTGGTCTGCCCCTCTACAGTTGAGGTACGACTAAGTGTCAGAGTAGCTGTTCCGGTTACATCTGGAGCCACTAACAAAAATTGAACGGGGTTTTGCTTTTGCTTTTCGTGAGGTTCACGAAAAGCTCAAGTTCTCACGTTTTTCTTGCCTTGTTTTTCTTGAGGTTTTGACACCTCGGAATTTCCGACAGAAAAGGGTGTTGACCTTTTTCAAGTTTTGCTTTAGACAGTTGAGCTCTCCTTAGGGGGAGAGGGATAGAAACAGATTGTGTGTGAGGTGTAGGAGCATGCACATTTGTTTTGTATTCGGTTGGAGGAAACAGGTGTCACCAGCATAACTCATAAGCTGTGTGTGGAGCAGTTGTGTGTGTGTGCTGTGTGTGTCATTTGTTGCTTTCTCACATCTCTCTTCTCTTTCTCATTTCGATATGTTACCACATGAGAATAGGAGGAGGATGTTGACAGCAAGCAGCCCTTATTCTACACCAGCGTATACTAGGGGGGGTGGGTCTTTGGTACCTTCCTCTCTTGGTACACGTTTTATGGGGGTAGGAGCCCTCACAGCGTCGAGTTCGTCGACAACAGGGGGAACACCTCCCTCTTTGCACTTCATCTCTGCTCGTCTGGAAGACGATTTGAAGACGATGTGGCAGTTTCGTCTCACAGGTGATAGTTGGGCGGACCAGTTACCGTCCACAAAGGCATTGCAGACGGTCAGACAATGCATTAATGCTATCTCGCCTGGTTCGACGAGGAACGTGTGGGACACACTTGTGATCGGACGCACCACAGTGGCCAATGTTATGGTGGCAGCAGAGATGGTGGTTCAGATTGCAGAAGCTGTGGGCATGGGGACCCACTACTGGACGCCTGAGAGGCTGGATGCGTCCAGATTAATGGCATCAACGGAGGGAATGGTCGATCTCAATATAGCGAGGTTGGGGCAAGTCCAAGCTGAAGCCTGGGGCACCACTGCCATGGCTGGAGACCTTTCTCGTGACTTTATCAAACGTCACGGACAGCCTGTGTACGACTTGGTTGGCTGTTGGCCGTCTTGGGATGTCTTGGATCAAGGGCATGAAAAATGGACTGAAGTGCAAAAGTTTGCTCAGTTTCACAGTCAGGTTTGGGCCAGAGTGTCACCCACTGTGCACGCAATGGGCAACTTTATTTTTCGGCCCAAGAGTGGTGTTGGGGCTAAAGTGCTCTCAATAGACGACGTGTTCACGCCCATTTTCGACGCAATGGATGGCTTCTGGGACAAGGCAGTCTCAGGGACAAAGCCCACTTGGGCTACAGCGGGATCGTCTGAAAATCTCGTCACGTTGGAACGATTGCTGGTAGTGGATGCCATCGTTTATATGGCCAAAGCTTTTTATCATTTTGCTGTGGCTTGGGATGGCCAGGCAGAACGACGAAAGCTTGCGGTTTCGTCATGGAACCGTAAGATGGAAAAGAACGACGAGGAACGACGTCGTACTATTGAACGTCACCAGAAGGATGTGGACCGCCTTCTGGGTGACCAGAAGGCTTTTGCTCTGGACAATCAGAAGATTGCAATTCCTAGGCATATCTCTGAGCTTCGTATGTGGCTGACAGAGGTACGTCGGGTCTGTCGTTCAGCTAACATTTATACGCCTGAGGATGTGGCCATAGTGGCTGATAGGTTCTTTCGTTGTCAGTCATCGGTGGACAACGAATGGCTTATGCAAAGCGAGGTGTGGGCAGCTTTTTGGGGAAAGCTGCAGTCTACTCGGTTCGACACCATGTGTGTCGATAGTATTGGTCTGATGCTCGCAGAGAAGATGGGCTACCATGTTTTTGCCTCTAAGTCACAGGAGGTCAGTCAGCTGCAGGCGGAGGTCAAGTGGATGGTGAATAAGAAGCCTGTACTCCACTACATGTTCCAGAGGATAATGGACGTGGTGATTATGCTCACACCTGCAGAAGCCTTCAAATTGACGGCTGTGGCATTGTTCGATCTGAACAATCAAGTCTTTATTAAGATGGCGAAAGAGATTCAGACGGACACAGAGGTATGGGAATACCTCCTCAAGGGTACTGGACAGTCTACCCCTGAGGCCAGTCCGGAGATATGGAACGTGGATGAAGACGTGTTGGGGAAAGTCATGCGTCGAGTCCAGAAAACCATCATCGATGAGTGGAAGTGGTCGGGTCCGAGGTCAGGGACTCCCACTCAAGGTAATCAGAACCAGGGGGGAGGGGATGGTGCGGGACCATTCGAGCCCGGGGATGAAGTTTATTGGGGCCAGGGGTACTCGCGCAGGGGACCTCAGTTCTATGGTCAGAGACCCCAAGGGGGGCTGGGGCAAGGTCGTCAACGGTTCCAGAGGTCATACTACAACCCCAGGGTGCATAGGCCGTTGTGCATGAAGAAGGCGGGAGCCTTGTGGCTCAAATCGGGAGCCATGTGCAAGAGCAATTGCCAGAATTTTCATCCTGAAGGCTGGGATGACTCGGTGCAGAAGGAAGTCTTGAGGAAGGTACGCTACGACTATCCAGTGGGTCCCTTCCATGGCTTGTTGAATGCGAATAAGTATTCGCAGGAGCTCAAGAACCTTCAGGATCGTGATCGGAAGGCATACGATCAGAAGGGATGGACGGATCCTGGTGAGGCACCTTATTTGAAGGGTGAATGGGAAAAGTTCAGGGTATGGATACCTCTCACTTCAGATGGCGGCGACGCACCGGCGTCTATGGGAAGAGATATCCCGGGCAGGCACGGGAATGAATCCGTGGACCCCTCATGGAATTTACGGGGGTCATCGGATGCGTCCTCAGCAAGGTCGGCTGCTAGTTCTTCGTCGAGCTCGTCGTCTAGTTCGAGCGATCGGTCGGATCGAGGGCACCTTGACAACCGACGTAGTCGTTCAAGGTCAAGAGATCGTCGTAGTGATCGTGAGGTCACTCATGTATCGGGCGGTCGTCATTACGACGAGAGGGATGAAGCCCGAGATCGACGAAGATACGATCGAGGAGGGCATGTTCGTGGCGGATACGACCGAGGACGACGCGATTCACGGGATCGAGATAGGTCACCGGAGCGGAGCCGAGATCGATCTCCACCGCGACGTCGGGGAGGGCGTTCAGATTCACGGGAACGTCCCAACTCAAATTGGAGCCCGCAGTGGGGCGGCAATCAGGGTAGTTCCCTTTTTCCTAATGCAAATGTGTATGGGGGGGGTGCGGGAACTTTTCCCTCATCGCATATGCAGCAGGCGGGAGCAGGTGCTTACTATGCGGGTCCAGCTCCGGGGCAGCAGTTACCAGTAGGCTACGGGCAGCCGATGCAGCAGCAGTTCTACCAAGGGCAGCCACAGCAGCAGGTGGTTGCTTATGGGGGACAGTCTTACATCCCTCCAGCACCAATCTTGCCTGCTCCTGGTATGCCGATGGGAGGCGGTCAGGGGACCGTCGGAGGGCAGATGCCTCCGCAGCAACAAGTCCAGGGTATGGCGTTTGGTATAACGCTAGTGGACATGTTGGTGAATGTGCAGGGCAAAGCATTAATGCAAGTGCGGGGCCAGGGATCCCAGGAGGCAATCCCAGCGCCTGACTCGGAGGTCGGGAGGGAGAATAAGTCGGGTGAGTTGCCTGTCGGCCACGGAGGCGACATGGTTACTCATGACCTGCGATTTGATGATAGGACACGCGTGGTAACGCGGGGAGTCCAGGAAGCTACGGACGCGGTGGCCTTGGAAGGCCAGGATGGACAGAATGAGCAGGTTGAGGACCTTGATAGTCACAGGGACACTCTATGTCCGGTGATGAATAAAGGCACGGACCTTAATGTGGAGTTAGCGTCGGAGGCGCTTGATAGTAAATATTTTGGTGGTTATGAAGCACTTTCAGCGGACGGGTGTGGCCCGGGGAAAGCTGAATTGCCTTTATTATTCACTAAAATTTTTATTGAGGATGTACAGCAGGAATGCATTGTGGGCAATGATACAATGGCATCTCTGAATGTACTCGGGAAGGAATTTATTGAACTATGGAGCAGGGAACCATGGTTTAGACACGGGTTTCGGCCGTGTCGGTTGAGGATCAAGGGAGTGGGAGGCATGACCGGGGTCTCAGGGTCAGTCATGCTTACGTTCCTTTTGAAAGACGGGAAGTCTTTCTCTCATCGGTTTTGGGTCGTCCCAGCCTTTGCTGGTGGTCTCCTGTTGGGGCTGCGGAGCCTCAGACGAATGCACGCTCGGATTTATACGGATCTGAACGTGGTGCAGTACGGTGGATCCGAGGTGGCTCCGCGGTACGAGGTAGTACCGTATGAACCTTTACGGCGGGAAGGCCAATGTGCGGTAGCGCACGATTTGGATGTGAGTGTCTCACCAGTCATGCGCGCTGACTGGGGGTGGACAAAGGTGGTGTCCGAGGGCACGGAGCCTTCGGTCACACCCCACATTCAGGAGCCTGTAACAGCCTCGTTCTTCCATGTATGCACAGTAGAGTCGGGGGACTCTGGGGAAGCAAGTGTGGTTGCTAACAATTCTGACGACAAGATACAGGAGACGGAATATGTCATGACCACAACCTTTGGCTGGGCCTACAGGGACCCACGCGACGTGAGGGTCGTGAACGTGGACTGTAGGGATTCCGCAAAGGATGAGGCGGTAGTGGCCGCGATAGACGCGAGGTTGGAACACCTCTACGCAGCAAAAGCGGAATTGTTGCGGGGTACGATTGCGGGCATGGAGGATGCCGGTGATCAGCATGTCTATATAGATGTGCATTCGACCACGACGTCTCATGTGGTTTGGAATGTTACCCAACATAAGCTGCCGGTCAAGCAGCCTAAGCCGATCGTAGAAGCCTTCTTGAAGAGTCACTGGGATGATAATTTGTTTTTCCCTAAGGGAGTCAAGGCCATTAAGGAGGTCTTGAAAAACAGGCTATCGGTGGATGATTTCACTATAGTCATCCCAGTGGGAACTCGGACGGAAATGTGGTGGCAGGATATAGAGGATCATCTTATTGATGACCCGGTCCCGATCCCACATAGAGGCCATAAGCTGGTCTTGGCTTTACGATTGGGGACGAAGGAGAAGGCGTTGGCTTATGGGGCCAAGTTAATGCAACGTGAGATGGCGGATGTGAGAAAGCAAGCCTTCTCTTGGATATCGGGTATATATCACCGCACGCATGCAATGCAATATGCCATTATCATAGATCATGTGGCACAGCTTGCCCAGTGGAGAGGCAAGGAGGAAACTAGGTACCATGGGACGATGGTACGTGAGGATGAGCGGCCTATTCCGATGGAGGATGTGGCGCAGTTATCACGTAAGGCCTCTCATAAGGAGATTGAGGAGGCTAGGATAGCAGCGGAAAAGGCTATTGCGGAGAAATATAGTACTTGGGAAGGCACTATGAAGGAGCGAGATGCCCTCAAGGGTATCTTGGAGAATAATATGGAGGTATTTGAGCCTCTTGAGGCGGGCTCTGGTCGGGGTTACGAGGCTAACTTTGGACGGAAGCTGGTGAAGACGTGGTGGGTCACAGGAGACCGTCACGTATGAGCTATCACGAGGATCGGATGGCTCGGGAAATCACTCAGGAGCTTTTGGAGAAGGACATCATTGAGGCACGCTTATCGGAGGTGTCTTCACCTGTGCGTATGGCGCCCAAGCCGGATGGGTCCTTACGTATGTGTATCAATTACTATAGGATCAATAAGATTCTGAAGCAGATCGAGACACCGGTACCGGATCTCAGGAAGGGGATCAACCGGCTCAAGCATGCGAAGGTGTATACTACGCTTGATCTTAAGAGCGGGTTTTGGCAAATCCCTCTTAATGAGTCATGTCGGTATCTCACAGCGTTTATGGTCGGAATGACTACATACGTGTGGAAGGTATTACCGATGGGTCTTAAGTGCTCTCCGGGTCTATTTCAGCATGCTATGACTAAGATGCTGGGGAAGGAGTACGACGATGAGGCGACGGTGGTTCGTCTTGGGTCGACGGAGGATTATGCTTTCTGTTACATAGATGATATTATCATTTATTCAGAGAGTATGGAGAAACACGTGGAACACGTGCAGGACGTCTTGCGACGTATAAGCGCGTTTGGATTGCGCTTGAATGCACAGAAATGTGACTTCGCACAAAGAAAGATACAGTACCTGGGATATGAAATCTCAGAGGGTCGGTGTGCGATTGCATATGAAAGGAGGAACTATGTAGCGTCTATGCCGATGCCAAAGAATCGGACGGACTTGCATTCCTTTATAACGCTGGCTCAGTATTATGGTGAATTCATTCCGGGGTTTGCGGAAAGAGTAGCGTTGGTCAGGAAATTCCTGAAGCAAGGGGTCGGGGACGACCCATGGCCGGAGGAAGTCACGAGAGTGATAGCGGAGCTCAGGAATGAGATCGCTAAAGACCCAAGGCAGGGAGGTCGAGTTCTTATGTTACCTGACTGGAAGGAACAGTTCGTGCTCGACACTGACGCGTCTTCGTACGCGGTAGAAGCGGTGCTTCAACAGATGGACAAGTCCATTGGGCAGTTGCGGCCCGTTATGTTCATCAGCCGGCAGCTGATACCGGCGGAAAAGGAATACTGCACAAGGCAGCGGGAAGCACTCGCTATAGTGTGGGCTTTCCAGAGGTTGCGGGAATACCTGTGGGGTACTCCTAACATTTTGGTTAGAACGGACCATCATAACCTGCTATGGCTCATGTCTGGAGATCATACAGGTAGGTTGGCCAGGTGGCAGTTGGAATTGGCGGAGTATGACTTCACCATTCATTACATCAAGGGCAAAAGGAATGTTGTCCCTGATTTTTGTTCTCGGTATGAGGACAAGAGTGGACAGAAGGATAAGGCCGTTGATGATTTACAGCGACGTAATACGGTCAAGGAGGTGCGAATGGCACAGTTTGAATTTCGAACGCCGGGGGCGGTGTTCGCCATCATGGGTCATGATGTGGATCTACATGATTGGGAGGAACAGGGAGCGGAAGACACCAAGTTGCCATCGGGGCTTTGGTATCATCCGTTCACGCATAATAACAATCAACGTGACACGCACAGCGAGGAAGTGTCTGCGTTGGAAGCAGTCGAGGTAGCGGCACGAGACAAATGTGCATGCTGTTACTCGCCATTCGCGAGAGAGGCGTGTGAGGATATCCTATGGGCGGAAGCAAGGACCGCGGATAGGAAAGAGGGGGAGGATGTTATGGAAGGAAGGCAGGGTGCATTTAACGCGGTCTTGTTACCGAAGGGCCCGATGTGCCTTAACTTGGAGGATGAAGAAAAAGTTAAGGAGGAACATCTTTTTCAGTTACCGGAGGCACATCCGGAAAAGGTTCGATTCCAGTTGGAAACTGACACGGCAGTCAGACTGGAGTCGGTGGAAACTTTTCGGACTTTCACAAAGGAAAGTACGGAGTATAAGGAGTTGAGAGAACATCTGCTCAATCCACAGGCAAGGCCCGAGGACATTGACATAAGGAAACTCAAGCGGTGCTTGGTACTAAAGGATGGACTCCTTTGGTATATGGGAAAAGATGGCGTATATACCAATGAGGAGGATCGATGGTTGTTATGGGTTCCGCAGGAACTCAGAACGTCTTTGTTACTTGCGGCGCATCATTGTCCTATGCAGAGCCACCCGGGGGTGGAAAGGATGACGTGGTCGTTAAGGAGACGTTTTTGGTGGAATAACCTGGGAGAACGGGTTAAGGAGTTTGTGAAGGGTTGTCCTCATTGTCAGATGGCCAAGTTGCCATATAGGCCGAAGATGGGGCTTAAGGGTGAATATGATATCACTCTGGATATTTTCGATACCTTGCATATCGATCATGTGGGTCCTTTTCCAGAGGCGGGAACGGAAAAATTCAAATATCTCTTAACGGTTATTGATCGAACTTCCAATTATGTCATTACTGTCCCTGTTACGGATGTGACAGCGGAAGTGACAGCGGCGGCGCTGATTGATCAGGTATTCGGCCGTATTGGGATACCGAGAAGGATTATTTCGGATAGAGGAACGAGTTTCGCGAATGAGGTTTCGCAAAACATTGCCAAGTTCTTTGGGTTCGATTGGCAGTATGTGACTGCTTTTAACCCAATGGCGAATGGTAAGATTGAACGCGTTCACAGGACGTTGAAGGCAACGTTGAAGACTTATTGTAAGAACAGCCAGCTTAACTGGGTATATGTGGTACCTATGTTCACGTTTGCTGTCAACAATTTAGCTTCGGCGTCGTTAGGCGGACACGCGCGGGGTGTCAGTCCGCATCAGGTGGTCTATGGACGGGCGTTAAACACGCCGACGGAACTGTTGTTTCCGCCTGATAAGTGGGAACCGTGTGAACTGTTAGGAGTTCGCTTACGAGCGATCGCGGAAGCACGGAGTGCGATTGAGAAGTGTCGGGAGACGCTGAGAGAGGTTCAGCGGGAACAGGAAATGGGGAAGTACTCTCATGTGGAGTACAAAGGAAGGTGATACAGTGTTGCTGTATGTACCGACGGTACCGAAAGGGGTATCGATTAAGTTTTACAATAAGTGGCATGGGCCATTTAAGATAGTACGTCAGACGGGTGCGTACAATTACAAGATTACACCTACGGGGGCACGTGGAAGGGAACAGATTGTTCATGTTCGTCGGTTGGCGAAGTTCAGTCCTTATTTGCTGGAGGACGAGAATGAGGAACAAGCGCTGAGGCGTATTGCACCAGCGTTTATACAGCCGCCAGCATTGCTTACGCGCAAGGAGCGTGAGGAGGCGTTGCGAAAGCAACAGAAGGAAGAAAAGGCTGAGGCCAGGAATGCTGGACAACAGGATCGTTCGGCTTCGGACGTCAAGGTAGACGTCAAAGATGGGAGGGAAATTCCGAAGTCATCGGAAATGTCGGATCGGAAAGGCACGCTATGGAAGAAACCGTGGATAGCCGGTAAGGAAGTGGCTAAGATCGACTGGCAGGTTGATAAGTTCTATCTATGTCGACTGCACGAGGATACGGTCATGGATAAGGACTTTGATTATTTCTTTTTAATGCAGGTTACGTATGTACAGCCTAGAACGCGGGTACGGGCTTTGAGACTTGCTCCGACAATGCAGTTTTGGAGGAGCAAGAGTGTTATTGATATGACGCGGGAAAGAATCTTTGCGCCAGTATTTCGAGACGGCAAAGATTTGGAGCAGTGGGATGCGTCCATCGAGAAGGACGATGAGGATTTTACATCATGGACGGTGCAAATGATGCCACGGGTGGTGTTGGATATGCAGCCGGTTCGAGTTAACAGAGGAAAGGAGGATTCCGCTTCGTATTTGGGACGAAGTCCAAAGTGCGGGCATATCATTTTTGTTGATAGGTGCACCAAGATGTGAGAAAGAAGTGGCGGCGAAGAAGAGAAGGGCTAAAGAGACGCAGTCGGAAGCAGTAGAGCACAGGGGTCGAGGACGACCTCGGAAACAAGTCAAAACGTGAAGCTACGAAGTCTGATGTCGCTTACGGATCATTGGCTACTTTGATTTTTCTACGGGAAAGGGGAGATCAAGACGGGGCATTTCTTTTAATGCCTGAGGTGAAAGAGCTAGGCTCGGGGGCACGAGTTCTCATGGGAGACTCGCACTGGACGTGGACTAATTATTTTTACTTATTCGACAGCCGGGATGCTTCATGTCATGTATCGGTCGGTCGAGGGCGCCTTCGAATGAGGAGTCAGTCTTCGGCGTGGGGGTCGACCGCTTACATCGGCTTCCCCCAAGGGGGCAAAGGGATTGTCGGCCGGCCCGTACATTACATAGTGGCATCAAGTGTTGTCCGGCTTGTCGTTACCTGACTCTTATGCTTGGTCTGCCCCTCTACAGTTGAGGTACGACTAAGTGTCAGAGTAGCTGTTCCGGTTACAGTTGTGTGAGACTTTTTCTGACTATTCTTGGATGGGGATTAAATGAGAAGTGCAGATGGGAGGGTGAGTTTGTTGTGAAATTTTCGGGTGTTATGATTAACACTAACTGGATGACATATGAGGTGCCTGACCACAAGCGGGCACTCATGCATAATATGTGGGCAGAATTCAATGCTAGGCTGAAGGAAGGAGGCTTTATTAAGCTAGAGAAGCTAGAGAGAGAGGTGGGTAGAATAGTCTCGCTATCGATCGCGTTGGAGCCGGCACAGGCTTGGACCCGCTCTCTATATGGCTGTATGAATACAGCGCGGGTGCGGGCTGCTGAGTTTGTAATAATTGATGCGGGCGCGAAAGCTGAGGTTGAATTTTGGGCAGAGTGGTTGGGTGATCAGTCGAGATGTAAGCGACCGATAGTTAACTATGCGGAAGATATGTTTGTGCGGGTAGACACAGGTGAGCTAGCTACCGGTGTCGTGTATGGGGGTGACAAACTTACCATCCCGCTACCGGGCCACCTAGTGGGCACATCATCAACATTACGGGAGCTGCATGCTGTCATTTCATTGCTAAGTGAGTTTGGTGAGAAGTTGGGACATAAGTGTGTGAGATTTCACTTAGACTCATTGCCTGCCGTGAGGAACTTAATCAACGGCGGCGGACCTGTTCCTGTTCAGAATGACATTATCAAGCATATATGGACTATTTTGAATGCGTATGATATCAAGGCAGTCTGGAACTGGATTCCAAGGGACCTGAACAGTGAAGCTGACGGCGCGTCGAAGGCGCTGTCTATGAAAGATATCTACATGAGAAGGGATGTGTACGAGATGGTGATGGCCAACGCACCTGACTATATAAGAGATGGTGGACTGGTGTATGTCCATGACTTCAACAGGATTGCAAGTGCGATTGAATATTTAGTGAATGCGCGTGCGGCGGCTGTGCTAGTTCTACCGGTGTGGCCGGCGCGCACGTGGAAGGTGTATGTGGTGGAATATGGAAGAAAAGTGATTGATCTACCACCAGCTGAGTACACCTTGCAACCTACCTGGAGTAGACATCCTATGTACGTGAAGCGTCCTACGTGGTCTATGACAGCTGCTCTATTTGACTTCAGACATGGGCTAGGTAGCGAGGGATGGTTTGCGATATATTTTGATGTTTATTTGTGGCTGTTGATAAGTAATATTATTCACCTTATTACAGGGATATTATGATGTGTGTAGGTATATTGCAGAAGGGCGAGGGTGTAAGGGGATATGGTGGACAACCGTGGCGGTGAGGAGAAATTGTTGGAAAGACTTGAAGTCTTTTGTCGAGCCTTTGTACAAGCGGCGAAACCGCGTAACACAGCGAGGGGATACGCATATGCAATACGTGATTGGGAAAAGGGGAGTGCAACTATGGGCCTACCTGCGTTCCCCGCGAGACCTGAACAGGTTGCGGCATACTGCATCTACCTACTCTCGCACATGCGTTATGCTCAGAACACCATTAAGTACAAGTTGTCGGCCATCTCTAGTCAATATGCGATGACTGATTCTGTCACCAACCCAATTCACACCAAGCTGGTGTATGAGATTAGGAAGTATGTGCTTAGGATGGCTCGGCCACCAGTAGGCAAAATCCCTATCCAGACTTCCATGTTGCTTCGCTTTATTACCGTGATGGATCCTGCCAGCTGGTGTGATTTAAGAGATGTAACTATGATTATTATTGTGTTCCTTGGCTTCCTACGCCGTGAGGAGGCAGTGGCGTTATGCGTTCAGGATGTGTGGGTGGAGAAGTATGAAGGAGATTGGGTATTGTTTATTTATATCGAGAAGAGTAAGACAGACCAGTATAGGTTGGGTGTTACTATTGTGATTAGTGGCGATAGGAAGTCGCCTTTGTGTGCACTTGTATGGATGACGTTATGGTTCGAAAACCACATGTACAAGCATGACCCACAAGCGCCTTTATTTCCAGCGCTGCCGACACATTCGCGCGTGGGACCCAGCCACCTGTCACCTAACTCTGTCAACCACACTATGAACTCGTGGCTACAGAGGATCGGGGTGGACCCAACGCCGTACGGCACTCATTCCTTACGGAAGGGGGGCTGCACTGCTGCTGCAAGGGCGGGTATAGAAATGAGGCTGTTGAAAAGACATGGCAGATGGAAATCTGACTTGTTTTCTATATATATATGATTCATTTACTGAGAAGCTTGCTGTGACTAAGACGTTGTATAAGTTCTAATTAATAAAATTGTTCTCTCTTTATGCTTCGGGGCCTTTCTTACCTTTGACCTGGAGGGGAATGCAAGCATAGGAAGAGGGTAGCAAAATAGTGTTTGTGTGAACAGAGTGTAACACAACACCTATTTTGCGACCTCGGACGAGAAAAAGCCTGAACATTGTAAATGCCTGAATGTCAGCATTTGAAGCCGTTTCCACAAACATGTTTGATATGGTAGGACTGACTATGAATGATTGCCATTAATATTACAAGTTTTGGTCCAATTTGGCCCATCAGGCCTAAAATCAAATTAAGAAATTCTGGAATGAGCTCATTTCTAGCCATTTGAAGATATCAGAACTAAATGATGCTACAAGAACAACTAGAAAAGTTGCGACATGTGTCGCGCAAGTAATAAAACATGTGACTTTATGTACCTAGTGTTCTCGTCACTTTCGCAAGTTCCTCGAACACAAGAAGAGAGATCTTGTTTTTTGACTTTTTATCCCCACCCACCCACCCTTTAGTTATGCAGTAAAGTTTTGTAGCGTAACTTGATTACTTGTAAGTGTGATACGGGACGGGCGGATCTGTGGAGAGGAAATGAGACATAGATATGGGATCTAATAAGACAGTGATTTGTTGCAAGTTGCTGCGTGGGATAAAAAATTTAATTGGGAGAAGGTGCTGATTCATGTATTTTGAGGAAAGAAAGGAGAAGGGTGCGGGTTGGAGTATCGGTAAGAGTTGTGTTGCATGACGACTGGCGTTGCGTCGAAAATAAGGATGGAGAGATTAATTAAAAAAAAAAAAAATTGACACAAGGTGCAGATTTTATGATAGGTATGACTTTCTGACCCTGGGGGGTGGTTTCTGTTCTTAATTTAGATAATTGTGAATGTTTGAAGCAATGATTAATATGAGTTCGTAATGTTACTGCATGGGTGTGATGATTTTTGTTGTTATTTTAATTATTATTAATTACAAATTATTTTCGCCACTATTATTTGTATTACTTTACTAATGCCTTGCTACGCATCAGGAAAGGCGGTTCAATAATTCATACTCAATGCGTTTGCGCGTCTGAACACTTTGAAGGGCCCTGCACATAGACATGTTACATAGGGGGATCAGATAAAGCAGTGCTACTATACCTGTCTGTGTGGACGCAGTCTCAACTCTAAGCCTTGGACACGTGGCCAAAATGCTACCTATGAGAGTGTGTATTGTGGAAGCTTAATGTGTTATAACAGGGATTGGAGTGTCTGTATTATGAATGATCACTAGCAGCGTGTGCGTTTGAGGTCATACAGTTGTGTACAGGTGGTTTTATTGTGGTGAGTGGACGTGGTTTGGGAAGGTGGCGATCGTATCTGTATGGGGAGTGTCTTTATAAGCTGAGTGGATGTTTGTTAGTGTCAGGTGCTGCTGTGGGTTGAATTATGTTGATTTGGATGTGTTGTGAAGGAAGTTAGTACAATACCCTTATGCGTTCCTTACGAGTGTGTGTTACTCTGTGTTGCACGTTATGCGTATTGATCGATGACTTAACGTGAAGTAGTGCTGTGGATGTATTGATTCGTCCACTTCGTGTATTTAGTAATTTTCAGTGTGGGTAATGTGTGGTTGTTCAATGAGATGTTGTGGGAATGTTATGTCTTGACTGAGTGTCTGGTAGTTGTTGTGCATACTTAGATTGTGATGGTCATCACAGGCTGATACGTTTGTATTATGTGATGATATCATTTTGGATGAGGTTGACA
>WBZZ01001390.1:37500-45000 GCA_019918135.1 Paulinella micropora
CACCCCCAACCTCTTACACTCTTGACGCTGAACGCGCTTATAATACTCAGTACATCAGTTTGCGGTATTATAATGTATTTGTGATACGACAATGCATACTCTGACAAATGCTGCATATACGGTATTAATATCTAAATAAATAATACATATAACAGTTTACGTATGTCAGTAAGATGAAGATCATAAATCGGGCTTAGTTTGACATGCATATTAAAACATAACATACGCATAAAATAAACATGACCTGTTATTATTCCGAGCGGCCTGTTGCAAGTGCACCTCCCCGGATATATTCACAAAGAAAGAAAGAAAGAAAGAAAGAAAGAAAGCAAGAAAGCAAGCAAGCAAGCAAGCAAAAGAAAGCAAAGAACAAAAAAGAAGAGAAAAAGAAAGACAAAAATACACAAAACGTAAAACAGATTTTGTGCCGCAGTCCACCATAATCATGGACCACTGACGACACTCAAGAGGGAAAGCACTCGACTTTGCTATGATTGTTCTCTATCAGGCTTAGCGCTAAGCGAATGCTGAAGCCATTTCGTGACGGCTCAGTTCAAGGGCTTTTAGGTGACGTTCTCCTCAGCGTTTTTGTTATCTCAAATTTTGACTTGAGAAAACTAAGCTCAAAGGTAGATGGTTCTGCCGCTTGAGTCTCGTCACTGAGATCCAAAATGCGCAACCTTGGCTGCGGTTGCCGCGTTGTGTAAACGTCATGTCTGCTCATCTGCACATACAACGGACGGCTACTTATTTCGATCATTTGCTTCGCGAAGATTTTTTTTGTTTGTTTTAGGCCAAGGGTGGGTGGATGGGGTAGGGTGGGGGTGGGGGGTGGGGTGGGGGTGGGGGGGGGGGGGTGGGGTGGTGGGGGGGGGGGGGGTGGGGTGGTGGGGGGGGGTCTTGCGCAGCACAAATGTTGAATCGTAAAATTTGGTTATTGCCAACGTTTGATAACGATGATTGTGATGATAATTTTGCTCTCGTCATCATTCTTATCGCCATTAGTACATACATGTTTTGCATACAGATCTGGAGTTACCTGCAGCTGTGGCTTCCTCAGTATCACTGTGCTCCTGCAGAAAAGGAGGAAAACAATATTGAGACAGGAGGAAAACAATCCGGTGAATTCCCGGAAAATCACCACAAATACCGTGAAATTTTTGCTGCCTTCGCCTCCCGTCTTACTTTTGACTATGTATCTATATATGTTGCATGGGTGACGTGCATTAATGTTCTGCAGCTGGCATGATTACTATTACTATTATTATTATCCCTGAAAGGTGATGGGAGTAGGGGGTGGGGTGTTTGGGGGAAGGGGGGAAAATGGAAATTGTGTACCCACCCCTACCTCCCCCCCCCCCCCCCCCCAACACACACACACACACACACCATTTCTGCACCCCTTTCCCCATAAATCGTGGTTTGTGGAACCAGGAGGAGTTGGGAGCTCATATTTGCAGGGTGGCTAGCCCCATACTGATGTTGATGCTGGTATAGTTTGTTATTGTTACTGTTACTGTTACTGTTACTGTTATTGTTATTGTTATTGTTACTGTTATTGTTACTGTTACTCTTATTGTTATTGTTATTGTTATGTTATTGTTATTGTTATTATTGTTATTATTGTTATTGCTATTGCTATTGCTATTGCTATTGCTATTGTTATTGTCATTGTCATTGTCATTGTCATTGTCATTGTCATTGTCATTGTCATTGTCATTGTCATTGTCATTGTCATTGTCATTGTCATTGTCATTGTCATTGTCATTGTCATTGTCATTGTCATTGTCATTGTCATTGTTGTTGCTGTTGTTGTTGTTGTTGTTGTTGTTGTTGTTGTTACTGTTACTGTTACTGTTACTGTTACTGTTCTTGTTCTTGTTCTTGTTCTTCTTGTTTTTGTTCTTGTTCTTGTTCTTGTTCTTGTTCTTGTTCTTGTTCTTGTTTTTGTTGTTGTTATTGTTATTGTTATTGTTATTGTTACTGTTATTGTTATTCCTACTCTTATTGTTATTCTTATTGTTATTCTTATTGCTATTCTTATTGTTATTGTTATTGTTATTGTTATCGTTATTGTTATTATTATTATTATTATTATTATTATTATTATTATTATTATTATTATTATTATGGACACCGTGATAGCCCAGTGGTCAAGTTCTACCATCTGGGCCCTGTCGCCAGTTCGATTCCCGTCGGTGCCACCAGTATTTTCATTGAACATACCGGTCTATTTCTGGACCAGTATTTTCATTGAACATACCGGCCCGTCTGGAAGTGTTGGAACTGCCCTTGCGGGGGTGTCATTAGAGCTTATCGTCAATTCTTCGTACTCCCCTCACGGGTGAGACGATGGAGGCGCATGTGCAGAAATGCATCAGCCATTGACAGAGAAGCACTATTATTATTATTATTATTATTATTATTATTATTATTATTATTATTATTATTATTGTTATTGTTATTATTATTATTATTATAATTATTATTATTATTATTATTATTATTAATAATAGGGAGTACATAGGCCATTGGTCCTTTCCATGGGCTGATTGGTATAAAGCTCCTAGAGTAATGTTCTATGCCGTCACTTCCTTTATTCCACCGATTGGTGTGGAGACTTTCCTTATGGAATGGAGGACTGGATGCACATGGCCTTTTGGCTCAGCAATTGGCAGGAGATACACTATTATTAATATTATTATTATTATTATTGTTATTGTTATTATTATTATTTGAAGGAACACCGAGTCGGAGACGCTGTGTGGGGCAAAGACGGACTCCTGCGCTGTTGTGGGCTGCAGACGCTGCCACGCATGTCCGCCTTGGAACTTCTTCCTGCAGCGTTGCCTTAGCAATCGGTAGCTCAGCAAGAGCGAGCAGCTGGTAAGGCAGAAAAGCACCCAGAGCAAGAAAGTCTGAGGATGAGTGACCAGCGGCCGCCGCTGCTGGTTGGCAGCAGGTGTTCCAAACGACTTGTCAGACTGCGAAGGGCCGGCAGGTTCAGCAGTAGACAACTCAGTCCTTAGTATATTATTGTTATCATCCTGCTCTGGCTGAGCATACACTCGCACCCAGTCAACCTTGAAGGCTGGCGCAGCCCAGCTTGCGTTCGCCCGCGCTGGGTCGAACTCGCCATATTTCTCCACAGGGAAAAAGCCCCCCGCTACGGCATTGTTGAGCAAGATATGGAAGCGCTGATCAAACGGCTTGCGATCGGCTCCGGCGTACGGGTCGTGACCTTGGTAACCAGGTAGATAGGTAAAGGTAGGTAGATAGAAAGGCGGGTGTGGTAGATTTGATAGATTTGATAGAAAGTGATACCTCGCCCATCCCAGAAGCTGCGATTGAGACTGACCGACCATTTCACTTGCCCGTCCAAGCTGAAGTCCATCATATCCGGCCGCCAGTGCAGGCTGAAGGTGTGGTGATCTTGAGACAGGTCCACGCCAGTGTCTGTTGCGCCTGAAGTTATGTGCGTGTTCAAAGGCCATTCCCCTGAGAAGTGCAAAGCGCTGCTGTAGAGGTTTGCTTCTTGGCCACGGTACTCCATGATATCAATCTCGCCAGACGCTGCCCAGGTCCCGTACGCCTGGTCCGTCGGCAGCATCCAGAAGGCAGGCCACAGAAAATCGCCCTTAGGCAGCTGAAGACGTGCCTCTATCTTGCCGTAAAGCCACGAGCCCTTGTCCACATTGGCAAGCGAGCGTATTCGGGCCGAGGTGAATTTTTTCGTCCACCTGCATGAATTTTCGTTGTTGAGCGTGCAGCCCTCGGCTAGGCTTACTCCCGTGTAACCCTGCAGAGATGTATACATACATACGTTGATAAATAAGTGCGGACAGCCGCAGGAGTTTGTGTGTCTGTGTGTGTGTTGCAGAAAACAGTATATATATAAGTACATAATTATTATTTAATACAGCTAACTATCTAGACCTGCGGGTGATAAATAGGCCGCAGGTGTAGCATTCCGTCCTGCACGTACACATTGGCTGGGCTGTCTCGATAGCACTGCGCTTCATGATTGCCGCCTCCCCAGCAGTTCACTTCCACCTCCCACTAACACACATAGATGCAAATCTATCCAACACTCTTGACGCATAGCGTCCACATATATGCAATGGAACGTTTTGGCTATGTAGCATTCAGGATAGTGACAAATGCGTGTATACATACGTGCATGCATCTACCTACCTATCTACCTATCTACCTATCTACCTACCTACATACCTACCTACCTACCTATCGATCGATCGATCGATTTATCTATCTATCTATCTATCTATCTATCTATCTATCTATCTATCTATCTATCTATCTATCTATCTATCTATCTATCTATCTATCTATCTTATCTATCTATCTATCTATCTATCTATCTATCTTTTTTTTTTTTTTTTTTTTTTTTTTTTTATCTATCTATCTATCTATCTATCTATCTATCTATCTATCTATCTATCTATCTATCTATCTATCTATCTATCTATCTATCTATCTATCTATCTATCTATCTATCTATCTATCTATCTATCTATCTATCTATCTATCTATCTATCTATCTATCTATCTATCTATCTATCTATCTATCTATCTATCTATCTATCTATCTATCTATCTATCTATCTATCTATCTATCTATCTATCTATCTATCTATCTATCTATCTATCTATCTATCTATCTATCTATCTATCTATCTATCTATCTATCTATCTATCTATCTATCTATCTATCTTATCTATCTATCTATCTATCTATCTATCTATCTATCTATCTATCTATCTATCTATCTATCTATCTATCTATCTATCTATCTATCTATCTATCTATCTATCTATCTATCTATCTATCTATCTATCTATCTATCTATCTATCTATCTATCTATCTATCTATCTATCTATCTATCTATCTATCTATCTATCTATCTATCTATCTATCTATCTATCTATCTATCTATCTATCTATCTATCTATCTATCTATCTATCTATCTATCTATCTATCTATCTATCTATCTATCTATTTCTATCTATCTATCTATCTATCTATCTATCTATCTATCTATCTATCTATCTATCTATCTATCTATCTATCTATCTATCTATCTATCTATCTATCTATCTATCTATCTATCTATCTTCTATCTATCTCTATCTATCTATCTACTCTATCTATCTATATCTATCTATCTATCTATCTATCTATCTATCTATCTATCTATCTATCTATCTATCTATCTATCTATCTATCTATCTATCTATCTATCTATCTATCTATCTATCTATCTATTTTCTATCTTTATCTATCTATCTATCTATCTATCTATCTATCTATCTATCTATCTATCTATCTATCTATCTATCTATCTATCTATCTATCTATCTATCTATCTATCTATGTACCTATCTACCTATCTACCTATCTACCTATCTATCTATCACAAACATGCACAGTTACCTTGCTTCTGTCCAAAGAGGGAGCGTCAAACTCATCGGCCCAGATCAGTGTCCACTCTTCTGTATCTGTATCTGTTGATGCCGGCCGCGCCGTGCTAGTTGTGCTGTCTGTTGAGCTTGGGAGAGAAGGGCAGGCGGCTAGGCATTGAAATCGGTCTTTCTCTTGTCCTTGGTCACCCTCAGTTTTCCCCCTTGATAAAAAACAACTCACCAGCCCTGTGCAGCAAGGCACGTTCTCTTCCTTGCCCTGAGGGTCACCTCCCTCGCCTGTACACGCCGGCCCGTCCGCAATGTCCGGACAGTCCCATTGGCATTTGTACTGCCAGTTGCCGTCGCCCAGCCAGTCGGAGAGGCATTTGATCAGTCCAGGACAGCAGGGCAGCTCCGCGCCCGAAGCGAAGGGGTCTCCTGACTCCGACGTGCATACGGGTTTTGGTCTGTGGCGGAGAGAGGGAGAGAGAGAGAGAGAGAGAGAGAGAGGTTGGGGCGGGGGGGGGGAAGTGGAATATTCTGAGGCAAGGTAGTACCAACGGCTGTCAACCAGCCAGTTTGGAAGGTATTTGTTGGAAAGCTTCCGGGAAATCACCGCAACTAACGAAAAGCTTTCGAATATTTCCGCTTTTTACATCTCCAGTCTAACTTGTCAATTCTTTACCTGCTGGTTGTGGCGGATTTCCCGCCCAGGCCAGGGCACGTGGCGGATGTGCAGAGGTAAGAGTAACGACCGTCGCCCAGCCAGTCGGAAAGGCATCGGTTCAGTTCAGGACAACAGGAAATCTGCATTGTTTCGTTTTTCCAGGGAAAAACAAGACAGCGAGAACGGTAAAAGGTATATGATGTTCATGGGCGCAGAAAGATTTGACCAATACACAAACAACATACGCACGCACACGCACACGCACAAACACACACACACACACAGCTAAGCACATATACAAACATAAGATACCTCAGTGCCTGAAACAAAAGGGTCTGTGCCTTCCGGAGTGCAGGGACACGGCGCTATGATGGGAAGAGGAGAGAAAGATAGAAAGAAAGAAAATAAAAATATTAAAATAAATAAATAAATAAAAAGAGAGAAGGAGAGAGAGAGAGAGAGAGAGAGAGAGAGAAGAGAGAGAGAGAGAGAGAGAGAGAAAGAGAAAGAGAAAGAGAGAAGAAAGAGAGAAAGAGAGAAAAGAAAGAGAGAAAGAGAGAACGAGAGAAAGAGAGAAAGAGAGAAAGAGAGAAAGAGAGAAAGAGAGAAAGAGAGAGAGAGAAAGAGAGAGAGAGAAAGAGAGAAAGAGAGAGAGAGAGAGGGGGGGGGGGGGGGGGGGGGGGGAGGAGAGAGAGAGAGGGAGAGAGACGTATATATAAGTACGTCCTCGATGAGCATACAAAGAGTGTAAGTGAGAGAAGAGAGCGAGAGAAAGAGAGAGAGAGAGAGAGAGAGAGAGAGAGAGAGAGACCTGTTGAGCAGTGGAACTGGGTCAGCCAAGGCAGGCGACAGCTGTGAAGACCTGAACAACACGCCACTTCTTCACCCGTAGCCCTACATATGCATACACAAGGCGACAGCTGTGAAGACCTGGACAACACGCCACTTCTTCACCCGTAGCCCTACATGCATACGTTTGTTTACATCAAGAATATTACATGCGTATAAATGTTATGAGGCAGTGGTGCAGCGACAACACAAGCGATTTTTTCACCAGTAGCCCTACACATTACATGTGTATGTATGTAATATGCCGGAGAGGAGCAAGCGACTTTTTGCCCCCGTAACCCTCCTGATAAATAAATTTGTACATGTGTCTGTATGTAATATGCTGAAGAGACAGCTGGGCAGCGACCCGTAGCCCTACACAAACATATATTTTTAACGTGCATGTGTGATGGAAGTTCGCGCTCATGCATCGACTATCTATCTATCTATCTATCTATCTATCTATCTATCTATCTATCTATCTATCTATCTATCTATCTATCTATCTATCTATCTATCTATCTATCTATCTATCTATCTATCTATCTATCTATCTCATGGTATCGTTCTCTGTTCATCGAT